>QGEC01000275.1:0-112981 GCA_004367155.1 Fusarium clavum | reverse complement strand
TGGTGTAGTGGCTAACATTTCGCGCTCTCATAACCTGAGAGATCAGTTCCGCGGAGCCCAGGGTTCGATTCCCTGTACCGGAGTTTCTTTTTGCCTTTTGCACTCATTTGCTCCGATTGGTCACCTCGAACATGGATGGCCCACCTAGATAAACTCTACACTCCCCGCAGGGTATCAGAAGAATTGATCGTCAAAGGCATAAGGGACGAAATAGTTTAGTCATCTTATGGCAATTTAGAGAAGCATTTAGGCTACTTTATTTTGGTAGCCTAAGCCTTAAAGGACATTTCTTCTGTTACCCACCTGACTGACTCCTTCTGAATCGACGATTCAGACAAAGGTGTAGCGGACATGTCTAACATTCAAAGGTAAAATGAAGTTAAAGATATTAATTCCTATCATCTTATAGTTATAGAATTGTTCTGTAGGCGCTGTAGTTTCGGTATTAATCTACCCAAGGCTTAACAGTATAATACATTTTAATTATGCAGTTTGACAGCTAGTTCTTCTCGTACGTTATAGTTAAATCCCCAAAATCATTAATACTCGACAAATTGACTCACAATCGAACACCTCCAAACTCTCTCGCCAGCTCCTCAATTTCGACCGCGTGCCTTACCCCTTCAACCGCGACATGATTCCGCCCACCGATACGAGCACCACATTCTGGACACACTGCCTCCTCCATCGCCATGCCGCAGTTGTTGATGGTAAATGGGTGACCATTGGCGCAGGTGTACCAGTGTCCTGTGCCGGATAACTCCCCCATTGATGCCGCGTAGACCTGTCTAAGCTCCTCAGCTGTGACGGGACGGTATACTCCTCCGTTCAAAGCTTCCTCGGCTACGTCAATGTCATTCTTGAGGGCTTCTGCTGACTGGTTCTCCGTCACGATCCTTCTCGCCTGCTGAATGTGATCAAGGCCTTGGTCTCGCAGTTTATCTAGTGTATGAGGATCGTGCGCTGGAGTTGACGAGGGTGGCTCGCTTCCAGGTATGGAGGGGCTAGGTGGTGTAGAGGCTAGCGAACGGGAGAATGCGCATAACTGAGCAGAAAAGATATGACCCTGAGCCTCTTCGCGTGGATATACCGCCTTCTTTGCTCCTTGGATCAAGCTGTGGCAATCTCGCATGAAGGGCGATAAATCGAGCTTAACATCCGGCTTAGTGAGGTCTGACTTTTGGTCAAGCAAAAGTCGAAAGAAATCAGACAGAATCAACGCGTCGCACTTCAACAGTAAAGTAGAAGCTAGAAGTGATCCTTTCGTTTGGATAACAGATTCCTCATATCGAAATTCGTTTTGCCCACCATGGTGGAGGTTGGCGTGCCTTACCAGATTTGCAACGCGCTGGAATGGTTGTTCTTCCTTTTGGACTTTGCTGGTGTACGACGCGATGTCCTTCCGCATTTTGAGCATGGAATCGTATCTTTTATCGGTGTATTCTTTCAAGCAATGTAGCTGCCTCTGTCGTGAACCTCCCATTGTCAAGGTCCCGACTGACCCCGACTTTGGATCCCGGATGGCTATCGGTTGCATAGCAGCAAGACGTTCTTGCTCAGTGATGAGTTTTGCGGCAAGTAAATGATACTCGGCATTGGACCATGCAATGAACTTCTTAGTGGCCTCGTCAAGCATAGCCCGGCGTACAATGCGGCCGTATCTCGAGATGTTACGGAGAGGTCCACGACAACTTGCACAGTTTGCGACATCCTTATTCTCCATGTCAAATGGTTCTGAACTTCTCAATACCCGTTCAGGGAGTTCCTTATCGTCGAGTTTGTAGTGTGTTTTCATTTCCATGTGACCATCCATGGATGGGACAGTAAGGAAGTGGCCACAGTCTGGGAAGATGCAGGGTTCTTGGTCGAGATCTATCTCTTTATACTTTCTCATTTCGATGAAATCAACACAGACAGATTTTACCTCATCCGTTGCGCAAACTTGGCAGAACTTCGAGGTCGGGCAAACTTCTCCACAAAGAGATGGGCCTGTAATGATTAGCAAGGATATTCGAGGCAGATCACCGAAATCACTTACACTGATGACCGCAGTCTAGTTTCATCTCGCACCTCAAAGAGCAAGGCACCCAGTTACAAGGAGCAGCACATGGGGCCGTACACCTGGAGTGAACACATCTCGACGCACAGGTTGCTTGCGCACAAGGATCACAAGGCTGACTACAAGCCTTGCTACACCTCGAGTGGCTGCACCGTACTTCGCATCGTTCCTTGCACGGCTGGCAGGGTGCATCGCCGTGACAGCTCTGAGAGCAGTTATGCTGACAGGTCGAGTACTTTCGGCCGCAGCGCTGGTTGCATATGCCGTGGTTTTGTTCCGTGATCCTTCCGTCTTTGCGTGTGTTGCAGCGAAAGCAGCTACTAGTACAGGTATGTCCACAGATGCGATGACTTCCGCAGGCAGAAGTACATTTGTAATCGGCCGCAGTAACATCTTCATGGCATTTGACGCGCACCTTATGCTCGCAGCCTGGCACATCCTTCGTGACCATTTCCATGCAACGGACAGCTGCTGGATCCTGGGCTTCCCAACATCGAGGTGAAGACAGGCGGTGCCCGCAAGGGAGCAAAATAGCATTCTCAAGTTTGACAATGCATTTATTGTGGCAAGGGTCTCCGCATCGAAGAGGACAAGCGTGATTGCATCCTTTTTTGGGACGTAGACAGGGTGCCAGGCACTTGACAGCCTGATGCAAAGTATCCGAGTGGCATCTCCCAGTACAAGGGTGCCCACAGGATAGTCTCTTGTCGCATGCAAGGGTGCATCCGCTTTCCGGAGAGAACTGCAAGAAGTGATCAGGTTGGGACACGCTGATCGGGGTATTCGGATGTCTGGCACACTGCAACTCGAGCTTTGTGCCCAGGTTATTCTCAGAAGCCAATATCTTCATGACACCTGCCCACATTGGAACCTTCTTGTACGAGGTGCTGTTTCCTATAATGTACATGCCATGCTGGGCGCGGGATAACAGAACATTAATGCGATTAGATGTCTTGAGGAAGCCGCATTCTCCTTGGGGATTGCTGCGGACCAAGGATATCACTACAACTTTAGCTTCTTCCCCCTGAAAGTTATCGACAGTCGCAACTCTGACGCTCTTGAGGAGAGTTGTTTTACTTAGAGGAACACCACGTGGTCTGTTAGTGCCACTGTCCTCGTCCTGAGCGGCATCGAGTTCATCTAGATCCCGATCATTGATGTAAATTTCGAACATGGACTCCATCCTACGGCGCAAGAGTTGTAGCTGTCCAAGATACGGCGTGAGAACCGCGATGTCGCCTGGTTTGTACGCGCCTTGCTGAGAGAGGTGGGAGACCAAAGCAGCGGTCATATCCACCTCGAAATTGTTAGACCGGGAGGTGCTCAGTGAGCTGTTGTTCTCATCTGCATTTTCAGGCTGATCATGATGGAACCAGAATAGACGACGCTTCATACCAACGACTTGCGGGTACTCAGCTACAGCCTCTGCATCATTGAGCGACGGATACAAGGTTGAGCGAACTAATTCGGCGATTGAGGGGTGCATTCGTCTCTGAGTCTCGAGCATGCTGTAGGGAATCCGCAGGTCGGTGTCATGCGGAGGGTGAACCAGTCTCTCAAACAAGGACACGTCGAGTGAGTATTGTTTACCACGAGGGTTTGTACTCTGTAAATCGTAGTTATGTATCTGAGGACGAAGTTGTAGATGATCACCGATAAGGATGGCATGCTCAATGGAAGGTAGGAGTGCAGTGAGGATATGTCCTTCCAGAACCTCGCCGGCTTCTTCGCAGAGCATGACCTTGCATCGCATTTTTCGAAGGAGGTTCAGGTTCCTGGCTAGACCAGTTGTTGTGACACCAACAATATCTGCATCGTTCAGACAGCGCATATCAACGTCGCCACGGATCTCGTCTCTGCGTCTGACCGCGTCGTTGTAATTTTGATTGAGCCTGGCGAGTTTGGCTATGATCGGGTCTCTGATTACCTTGATCCAATAACGATGGAGTAAAGTCCGTTCATGACTGGTCAAACTGTTTAGTTGAGCGTACTTCAGGTGTTCAACTGGTCTGGGGTTTATTGCAATGTGTTGTCCGCTCTGAAGCCACCGATCAATGACCATTTCTGGCTGGTGAATTACCGTCTGCCACCCGTCCTGATCCTCTCCGAATAGCTCAGCATGCTGTCTAGGATAGTCCAAAGATAACAGCAACTTGATGGCCTTCCACGATTGGCAATCAGCAAGGTTTTTGAGCAGATTTTTCCCCTCTTCGACATGTTCGCGAATATCCCTTTCTGCCTCCCAAAGACTGCTCTTCTCCGACTTGGTGAGGGACATTCCTTTGGCGATGGCGCGCAAGTTTAGATTCTGGAGCCGTTCCGATTTCGATCGAGATCCAATTCGAATAATTCTTTTAGTTCCATCATCAAGGAGGTGCTCAAGGAGCTGGTCCAACGCGTGGTTAGTGTAGCAGACGCACAGAATCGGGCCAAGTTTTGCAGTCCGTTTACTCTTCAGAAGAACTTTGATGATTTTTTCGCCAGTGAAACTCTTGCCCGTGCCTGGGGGTCCTTGAATGAGAGACAGTCCTGTGGTCAGAGTGTTCAACAGGGCGGCAGACTGTGTCGGGTCGAGGCTGGACTTCAGTGAGAGCGCCTGCGGGGTTATTGGTGACCGGGGGTCAATGGTGAGAGGAGTGTTGTCGTTGGTGAGGCAGCTTAGATCGAAGGTAAATCCAATCTTTCGTGCATACTGCGGTAACCCAATGTCAGCGTCAGACGACGAGTCATCCTTAGGCGCTAACAGGTTTGCGAAAGGGATGTTGGGTTTCTCGTGCATCTTCTGAAGGGCTGATAGACTGTGCTTAAACGAGTCAAGCAAAACTCCAGGAAACTCAACCAGATACCTCGGTGGGTAAGACTTGATGTTCTGGTACCATTTCAGGGCTAGACTTATATCGCTTGTTGTCGGGTCCACAAGCTTGAGATTGACAAAGAGAAAGTCTGGATCGTCCGAAAGAGTTCTCACTTGATCATTAGGAGCTTGATCTTGGTCATTGTCGTTGTAAATCCTTCGGGCCTCCTTATCATCTTTAGACCTCATCGTGGTGTCGGATACGACACAGAACAGCATCAAACCGGCGACATCGAACAGACATACGAGCGCTCCCGCTTGTAACCGCTTGGACTGTGCCCACCAATCCTTTCGCTTTTTAGCATTCAGCTTTCTAACGACTGGAAGCTGGTGACAACAAATGGACATCTCTAGCCCCCCGACGCGATGTAGGTCGACATCGATAGTAACAGGGTTTTCGTAAGTATACGTTCTGAGAGCGTTGGACTGCCGACCCTTGGTGTGTTTAGGGTCTCGGGCAAGTTCTAGTACGTCGCGCACAGCATCTCGGAGCTGACCGACTGTGTCCTCTCTGATGAGGCGAAACTCTCGATCAAGACGACCACGAATCCCCTTGACGTGCCAAGTAGAGGGGTTGTTGGTCGGGAGGTATTCTCCACGAGGGGAAACGATCTCTTCGTAGGTAGGCATAATTTTTATCTTGGTAATGTCAACATGGTCGTTGTTATGGCGAGGTCCATCAGCAGACAGTGTGCCTGGCAAGTCATGTCGGAGCACAAAGTCTTCCCTTGCGAGTAAGACACGACGACTAGGGTCCAAGTCTGGAATATTTTTGCCGGTATCCAATCGTTGCTGCATGTAGTCGATGTATCTGGAGGCTTGCAGACGAGAGAACTCGTCTCTCTGACTGTGGTCACTCTCTACGATCTGAGCAAAGAGCGAGACAAGCCTGTCGCATTCGGAGTTGACAATGTTTCTCGTGTTGCAGTCGATGACTTTGGACAACACGCCAAGAGAAAGCTCCAGTACCTCCATCTGGGAATCATGTTGCGTAGGACTTAAGGGTCCAGTGACAAGTCCAATAATGAAGTTGAAGGTTCTGGTCATGCGTTGGCCTCCAACTCCCAGTATGCAGTTGAATATATCCGCGACTTGCTGCTCCAATACAGTCGAGTCCACCACGCGAGGGTGCGTGATGAGGGTAAATAGAGGTTTGACCTCGGTCTCCCAGAGAGTGGCCTTGCACGAATTGTCGGCCCGTGGAATGTGGACATCAGCCAGGGTCCGGATGAATGCCAACCCGGCATCTTTGGCAAGAAGCTTTATGACATCCTGCACAGCGCCGATGTCACCGTCCATCATTTCGAGGCCTAGCTGGAAGAATCTGCTGACAGCAGTAGTTGTCAACTCCGGTGAGTTCCAGCCTAAGTCACCCAGGTTCAGATATCTCTTCCATTGACGCAGTTTCCCATCGGAAGCAGCGCCAGGAGGGTCGGGCGAGTTCAGCTGGGATGTTCGCAGCGGCGTAGAAGCGTCGTGTAAGAACTTGCAGCGATTGCCGAACTTGCAAGTCCCCTGCTTAAAATGAAAGCAAGGCTGAGTGCGATTCCGAGTTCCAAAGGCGCGAGGAGCGTTTCTGAAAGTGTTTCTGAAAGCGTCAGTGCTAATACTGTCGGTTTGCAAGAGGAAAGCTTGCCGCTGGATGTCTGCCATCTCGATCTAGCGTATAGACAACTGCACGATGGAAATGGAAACAAGTTACTATGACAGATCAAAGGACGTCAAGGTAAAAGGGCGAGATGAATCTTGCGGTTTCTCTTGGTCGGATGCTTGTCGAGTAGTACGTTTTATTAACCATGAATTGATGAAAGGAAGCGGAGAAGAAAGAGGAACAAAATTCATGGGGAAGATTAACGTTTCAAGTCAGTACAAAAGAGGGGGATTCAGTTTTTAGGCAGCCATGGTGCCCAAATGTATTTTGCGCAAGATGAATGGCTAGACAAGACATGTTGGTCGGCCTCCTGCAGGCTATGTTGGTCGGCCTCCGATGGTTGGCCCTCTGCAGATGGTATTGGCCGCTTCTATTGCGATGTCTAAAAACATCCTTAGAATTAACTCTTTCCATTATAACTTTCCTATATTTGCATACACCATAACTTCCTCCCATATTGGTCATTAAACGTGTCTCACTATCAACTTGATTTTAAGGGCTATGATAACAGGATACTGAAGGGGCACTGCAACTGTAGGACACACCAATGATATTTGTTCATTGTTCTTCCCAAAGATTCTATCTGGAGTCCAGTCCACGTAAATGTTCGTGAATTTGTCTTCGTTTTAATAAATAGGCAAAAGCAAAAAAAAGGAAGGATAACATCCTTAGATTAGTGGGTTGCAGCTTTAGCTTCAATTGGCCACAGTGTGGTTCAGAAATCAATAGTTAAGACTGACTGAGCTGACGCTAAAAGCAATAGTTTTGCGAATATGAGCTGAACAACTCTTGGCAATTGATTCTGGCAGAAGAATAAAAGGAGATGGCTTTTGTTTTCTTCCAGCTTCGATATCAATCCTAATTTTCTCATTTGTTGATACAATGGTTTCCGCGACATTTCTAACCACGGTCCTTGTGGCGTTTGGTTTCAGAGCTGTGATTGCTTCACCATGTCGACCATCGTCACAAGTCACTCTGTCATCTGAGACTGCTGTGTCGCTACCCACCACTTTGGAAACTCTTCTAGCCTCGGCGTCAAGTTTCGTGACTTCGATCACTGAAGAGATCTACTTCTCTGAGACGGCGACGTCTTTATTGAGCACTTCTTTCGCTGCCGAATCTTTATCCAGAATTTCCTCTTCTGCCGTCGAGACTGATACAGATTCTACCGGACTCTCTAGTACTGCAGAATCTTTCGCTACAGAGACCGGTACAACTACTGCAGTGACTAGCGAAGAGTCTACGGCGATCACCGCTATTGCGACGAGCGAGACCACTACTTGGTCCATCAGCGAAACAGTCACAAGTGCAGAGACTGAGATCACCACTTTGGCTACCACCGAAATTACCGATGGACCAACCGCTGCGTCTATGAGCCAGACTACAACAGACGAAACCCCAGCCGCGACAACCGAATCCACACTTCCGCCGGTCCCTACCTTCGAGCTTGTCGCCCGAAGTCAATCAGTAGGCGAAGTCGTCATGTATGCGAACAGCAATCAAGTGCGAGTCAGCTCCAGCCCATTTCCAATTTCATGGTCGACTTCCATACGCTTCGAAGAAGACACGCAACATATCATGGTCAACAATGTCCCTCTGTGCGTCTGGTACGATGGTTCCGGCCGCAAGGCTCCTTTAGAGCCTTGTAAAGGTGTCGCGAAGGAATCTCAACGTCTGTTGACTTGTGAGAAGCCTAGTGCTGCTGGTTTGAATTGTCATGTACCAGCCAGGGCCCGCAACGGCGAGAGCTGTACTGAGCTTGGATATGATTGGAATAAGTTCTATTTGCTTGACATGGAAGACGGTGTATTTGTGGTAATGATGGGTGCGGATGACTTGTCGACTGAGAGGGATGCTCCTCAGGGGTTGGAGCCTATCGGAATGGACATAAGGGCAGCTTTCTCGTAAGTGAGAGCAACTGGGCCTGTGTAGCTCAGTCGTTATTACGGAGGAATACTCTTGAATAATGCCATTGGATTTCAAATAAGCAACAGCTCATACTACAATTGACAAAACTTATTACATGATGATAGAAGCTCTCTTTTGTTGATCACAAATAGCCCTGACTAGTCGTCTACTAGACTCGGCCAACATATTATAATGACCTTTCATTGTTACACAAGGCCACAGTCAGACAATAAATAGCGTCGTTTGTCCAGCCTATGAGAAGCTGAACAAAATGAACATTGACCCCGCATCTGACATTATATACCTCTCAGCTTCTTGACTCATTTGCCTTCATCAATTTATGGTTTCGCAGGAAATTCCCAACTAAAGATTTCAAGCTCTATGCGGTCTTCGAGCAAAAATGTGGCTAATCAACACCTCCACAATTAAGCTCGAAGGAGCCAACCCAGACGATCTATCTTCAACGGAATACGCAATCTTGTCGCACACATGGGGAAAAGAAGAAGTCACCTTCGAAGACATGATTCAACAAAGCCCACCGACCCAAAAGTCAGGCTACATTAAAATACTAAAGACTTGCGAATTGGCACGAGAGAAAGGCATGTCTTACGCGTGGGTCGATACCTGCTGTATCGACAAGCGTAGCAGCGCTGAGCTCGCCGAGGCTATTAATTCTATGTTCAGATGGTATGAGCAGGCGACTATTTGTTTCGCACACCTTGAAGATCTCGCGAGTGATGGGAATCTTTACGAAGAGTTGAAAGATTGTAGATGGTTCACGAGGGGGTGGACTTTGCAAGAGCTGATAGCACCCAGAGAACTGTGGTTTTATGACAGTTCGTGGCAGTTCAGAGGGACGAAAGAAAATATGGGAGGCTTCATTTCTCAAATCACTTGTGTCGACAATGAGGTTCTGGAGAACATCGCATCTCTTGAGAATATCCCCTTGGCAAGACGTATGTCCTGGGCTGCTAACCGGACAACAACAAGGGTTGAAGACATCGCGTATTGCCTTCTTGGTATTTTTGATGTTCATATGCCGATGATGTACGGTGAGGGCTCAAGGGCTTTTGAACGGTTGCAGGAAGAAATCATCAAGCAGACAACCGATATGTCAATCTTCGCATGGAAAGCGAAAGACATGTCTCAAGAATACCGCGGTATTCTGGCGCAGTCCCCTGCAGAATTCGCCCACTGTCGGCATCTTTCTCTCGCGCCAAGCATGCGAAGCGGTTTCGAAACGGCAATAACAAATAAGGGTCTAAGACTGGAGACACGTCTAGGCACGGGGGACATCCTCAACCTGGCTTGTCTACTACCCGATCGTTCAAATATTAAACGCAACATAGGTGTCTATTTGACAAAGACAGCGGACGGGTATGTTCGGTCCACACCTACAGACCTTTTCAAATCGACGGGTTCCCACATGTGGGCTGGTACGCGATACAAAGTCTTCATTCGTAAACGCGTCACGCCTTTCGTTTCGGAAAAATTAAGGAGCGATTTAGCTATGAATATCGCTGCGTATATGAACATCAGCCCAGGATACAAGATACATTCCTTTGCTGCAAAGCCAGCAGACCTGTGGGATCAAAATGGCCACGCTTTCATCACCAACAATTATCACAGCTTCACTGGGTTTCTAGACTTTCAGATCTCCAATTCTTCTGGTTCTTTTATATCGAGCCGAATCATTGTGGTATGTGGCCTAAGGGAGAAAGACTCTTCTGTTGGCTTAGAGTCATGGGCGGTTGTCTATTCCGCAAACCATACTTTCGGAGCGAGCACAATCATGGCTTGTGTCAACGAGTATTATGGGTCGTCTGGGGATGAGTTATATTTGGAAAAGCTCCGAACAAGGATTTCCCCGCGACAAGATTTCCCTCGCACAGTTAAGGTGCCCTCTAAAGGATCACATAATTTAATCGTCTCGACGGAGGTGAAAGATTCGGGAGATGGGCCGGGGACTATTCTGGTCACGGTTGAGAGTAAGTGATGATTGGCGAGGGTGGATGGAAGTCAACGTCTTGACACAAGGTAGATCACAGCAGATGGGGACAAGATGAGAAACAAATGAAAGGTATATATACTGAGTATAAAAAATAAATGCTATTAAATATAAAGTCGCATGCATCATTCTAAAATCATAAAAAGTGTAATCTATGTAAATTGCTATAGTCGTGAGACATGCACCGCCAGCTGGGGGGCGCGTGATATTCTGTGTAGGTAATATAGCTCCATGTTCTTAAAGTGGAGGGAAAGCCTGCCTCGACAACGGGAAGAACAGAGTTCTGGTGTTTTCACGCGATGGTGGTTAGGGTATATGCTTATTGTTGCTCCTCAGTCTTGGTAGCCTCGGCCTCGGTAGGTTCCTGCCCGACAAGCGACTCAAGCTTCTGGCGGAACGAGTCATCGTAGTAACTCATCACCGAGGAAGCACGATGTGTTGTATCGATGGATGTTCGCGTCGATGATACAGCTGGATTGCTGTCCGTCGAGAAAATACTCTCGCGACCGCGCGCTGAGTTGTAGGTACTGGAGTATGTGCTTGAGTGGCTGCTAGAGTACGTCCGTGTCGGCGCAAGCAAGTACTGCTTGTTGGCAGCGGACATGTTCTTCTTCTCAAACATGGCCAGCTTGTCTGAGACGGTGCCAGCTCGCTTGGGGAGCTCGGCTAGGTCCTTATTCGGTCGGTCGTTGTTCTTCTCCTCCAGGTTCTTGATCCATGAGAGGCGGTCGCTTAGCTTGGAGGGTTGTTTGGGCTTGAGTCTTGTGACGGATGTGGAGTATGGGGTATCAGAGTTGTTGTTGCTGTCGTTGCTTGTGGAGGAAGAGGGTGTTGGTGTTGGTGTGGCTGTAGGAGCTGGAGCTGGAGCGACGGGCTTTCTTGGGATCGATTGGCTGACTCGAGGTGCAGGCTCATCTTGTGGTGTGGTCGTGGAAGTCGTTTCGGTCTTGGTCTCATCGGCTCGTGTGGGTGATCGGTCGACGATGCGAATAGTAGATCGTCTTCTGTGCTCAGCAGTCCAAGGAGAAGAGTCTTGGAAAGAGGATGGAGAAGCAACGTCGATCTTGGTTGTGGTTTCGTTATTGGAGGTGGCAGTGTCGGAGGGGCCTTCGTTTGATGCTGGGGCTGTGAACATCAACTCCAAGGGCAGCGACTTGCGCTTGGTGCGTTGGGCAGGCTGGTGTATTAAATGCCGAGGTTCAACAGGTCGACCACGATCCAGCACGCTGCGCTCCTCCCTGGGAGCTGTGTCTGAGGAAGTAAGACTTGCCAGCGCCGAAGCACGATCTTGCTCCGTCTTGAACAAGGCGGAGACATCGCCAATGGTCAAAGGCCTTGATATATCCTTGGAGAGGCGGCCTCGCGATCGCGGGGACTTTTGTGACTCGGAGAGGTTGATGGCGGGGAGGGTAAGCTTGTCGTGGGAGGTAGCTGAAGGAGATTCGACGAGCCAGCTATTGGGAACGTGAAGGCCGTCGAGGACATTTGATCGGACCTCGAGGGGTTTGAAGTTGAGTTCGTCGTTCTTCTCGTCAATGTCGATTCTGGTCTTTTGTTTACTGGGTTTTCTTCTGAGGATGAGAGTCGAGAATTTGTGAGCGAGAGGACGCCATATTGGCTTGTTGTCGCCGGATCTGACCATGTCGTAGCAAACCATAATTAATTGATGATAGTAATTGTGTGTATATTATTAGAGTAGAGTACTGTAGAGTTGATGCAGTAAATAGATAGCTGCCTGCATGGGAAAGGAACAAAGAAAGAAGAAGTTTGTTTACTTTTGGTGCGTGTGTGTGTAAAAGAGGAGAAGAAGGAATTGGCAATGTTTTGACAAAAAGGGGCGAGGAATGTGCTGCATTGTTTCGCTTAGGCGTTACCCCTTCATTGTTTCATTTCGCGTGTGTATTCTGGAGACGTTTTACTAGAGGGGGAATAGTGTCGAGCTTGTTCCTGGTAGAATGCGGGGCTTAGCGCATAACTCTGTGCGTCATTTGTTATGCTTTGCACCGGTCACGCCGATATAACGGTTAGTAGAACCCTTTGGTAGGCATCTCTGTTGTTTGGGATGATGCAGTGGTGATACTTGTCATGATACAGATCTAGAGGTGAAGCAACTAAAACATCAAAGCAAAGAGACCATCAAAGTGAGACCAATGAAGATATGCAACAAAGTGGGGCATATGCATACCTCGGTTAAAATATCTTCAACACAATATTCACGGTTTGTTGTGCATTCAAGACATGTCATTCCAGAACACCGTAGAAACAAATCACCACCGTCATCTAGCGAATTACTTCGTCTCACAGTCATCTCCTCTAATGGACATGTCATCTCTTTTGAAATTTAGTTCGAGTCTAGTGATCAATTGCATGGAATGTTTAATGACAGTCAATCTTGTTGTCGTCCAAGCTTCAATAATTCACGGTGGTCAGCCCTACGGTCGCAGCGATTGACCCTGTTCATCCCGTATTAAGAGCGACGAAATATTCGATCTGATCGCATGAATATCTCGCAAGTTAAATGCAGATGAATTTATCGATCGATCTGTTCATAGCTTTGAGTGCAATGACTTCGCTTGATGGTTACCCTGAAGTGATGCCTGCTTGGCGCACCAACCTAGATGAGGATCATCGCGTAATCAATCACTGTGACGAAATTGTTCTTTATCTAATCTAGCTCCAAGCTACCCTATTCTAGACTCTTTCCAGAACAAATTCATAGCTGGTAGATTCCACCTTGACCTTCAAATCCTCCCTAACCCCAGGCCCACAAGTCGCGCTTCCCACACCAGCAACCTTTGCACTCAAATTCAACAGGGTAGCTTCTTCCCTCACGAGATCAATCGGATGTTTCGCCTTCTCAATCGTCTCATCCGACAATCTTGTACCTGTCCAATTGAATGTTGCTTCATCGCGTCTTGTAGCTTTAATTCCGTGGCCTTGCGCATTCGTAACGCGTACCCAACGCGTGTCCATTCTGTTACCTTGACCTTGAGGGACATCGTACGGTACTTCCAGCGCGTCAATTGTGGATGAGTAAATTCCGATGGCTTGGGAGGTCTGCTTGTCGGGGTAGGATTCTCCGGGGCCGCGACCGAAGAATGTTACTTCGGAAAGGGACTTGGGGAGGCGGAGATTGAGACCGATGCGGGGAATGTCCTTGGGGAAAACACCTTTGGGCGTGAGATTGAGCTTCATTGACAGAACACCCGCAGAAGAAATGTGGTAGTGAGTGATGATGTCGTAGCCCCATCCCAGAACTGGAGGCGCGAGATATGTAACCGTCTTGACCGTGACGCCATCGGTATCCTTCTGCACCTGGAAAGATCGCAATTGAGATGTCATACGATGAACGCCATAGTCCTTCCACACAGCGACAGCGCTATCTTTGTCATTATCCGTAGGCGCGCGCCAGAAGCAAGGATAAATCGCTGCGCGCGTCTTCGCGTCGACTTCAAGAAGGCCAGACCATTTCGTGATGTAACCTCGGACGCGGTCGAATTTGAGGATCCAGTCTGCGCCCGATATTTCCACCTCTGTACGAGTCTCCTTGACGTTGACATCTCCCGTGCTAGAGACAGCAGTCGGGATGCTGGGTTGTTGGCCGGCGGAAAGTCTGTGCTGGAACCATGCGATCTCGTACCCCGCCGGGGCCCACTCAGCAGCCTTCTTGAGTGTAAAGGATATCTTTAAAAAGACCTCTTCCTCATGGTCGCGATATCGGCTGAGATCAATCGGGAGAGGGAGCTCAGCAGTTTTCCACGGCTTAACGTCCGGAATATCAACCTTGCCACTCTCCAGCACCGTCGCCCTGCAAAAATCCACGTTAGCTCCATCTTCGCAATGTGAACCATCAAACTTACTTATCACCCATCGCGACAACATCAAACTTGCCCTCCAAATGCCCCAACCTAACAAAATCATACTCATTCGTAACAGTCACCTTCCCATCCACGACTTCAAACCTCACCGGCTGAAACACCTTCCTCAACTCCACAAGTCCAGGCGTGGGCTTATGCTCACTATCACACAGCCCATCCATAACAAACGTAGAATCATTCGGCTCGTCGCCAAAATCTCCTCCGTACGCATAATACCCTTCTTTGTGCAAAAGACCGTGGTTCGCCCACTCCCAGATGAAGCCACCCTGGAGACGCTCATACTTGCGGAATGCGGACTGGTAATCGTCTAGACCACCTGGACCGTTACCCATCGCGTGCGCGTATTCGCAGAGGATAACAGGCTTGTCCCATTTTCCATCTGTTATACCGTCCTGTTCGACATGACGCGTTAGACGTTCTTGGTCAGGATACATGTACGAGTACATATCCGTTAATTGAGCCTTAATGTCACCTTCATAGTGAATCAGACGATCGTCCACACTTCGCGCGTATTCAATCATGGCCACGTGGTTAACACCGTAAAAAGACTCATTACCGAGCGACCACGAGAAGATACACGGATGATTCTTATCCCTCTGCACCATCTGGACCATTCTATCCAGGTACGATTCACGCCACTCTGGATTATCAGAAGTAAACTGCGCAGCCTTGGGAAAGAACTCTTCTTTACTTCCTTCATAGTCCAGATACGGCGCTGGCTCAACATGTTGAGTGACAACATCGTAAAAGCCGTGACATTCGAGATCAGCTTCGTCCATGACCCAGAAGCCTAGTTCGTCTGCTAGATCGTACAACCACGGTTGACCGGGGTAGTGACTTGTTCGAAGGGCGTTGATGTTGTGCTGTTTCATGAGGATTAGGTCTTGTCTTACGAAGTCGTAGGGTACGGCTCGACCGTGGATGGGATGATGGTCGTGTCTGTTTGTGCCGCGGAGAAGAATTGGGGTGCCGTTGACGCTGATGAGGTTGTTCTTCAACTCGATCTTGCGGAAGCCGACGTTTTGAGTGATTTTCTGTAGTTCGTTGTCATTGGGACCCTTGAGAGTGATTTCGAGTTGGTACAGATAAGGACTTTCGGCGGTCCACTTGTTGGGGTTCTTGACGGCAATCTCAAGTTGTTGCGAAGCGTTTGGATCGGACAAGTCCGTTGATGTCTTGGCTATTTCGGTGTCACCGTCGCGAAGAGTAAGGACGAGCTCGAGAGGTGGACTGTCGGCAGATCGATCCACGGTTGCGGTGAAGTCAAGAGTGGCGTCCTGATATTGCTCATCAAGGTTCGTCTTGACGAAGAAGTCTTCAATCCTAGCAATAGCTGGAAAAGCCAGTAGTGTGACATCACGAAAGATACCTGTTCCTGTTAGATGAGTGTAGCTTCGGAGATATTAAACATACCAGATAACCACCACTGATCCTGGTCTTCGATATAAGACGCCTCGCACCACTGATAAACTCTTACAACAAGTTCATTCTCACCATCCTTCTTCATAATACCAGTAACATCAAACTCAGCTGCATTCCGACTTCCCTGCGAGTACCCCACAAACTGCCCATTCAGCCAGACATGATACGCACTATCAACACCATCAAACCGAAGCCTAAGCTGGGAATCATCATCCCAGTCACTAGGAACCGTGAACTTGCGTCGGTATGTTCCCGTGGGATTCTCAGTGGGGATGAATGGTGGTGCAGAGGGGAAGGGGAATTGAACGTTGGTGTAGTGAGGATGTCCGTAGCCTTGAAGTTGCCAGTGGCCTGGAACGGTGATTGAAGACCATTCCTCAGTGGAAGATGAGTCTTGTGGGTAGTCAGATGCTTCGAGGGGTGTTGGCGCGTATTGGAAGTCCCATGTTCCATTGAGGAGGATGTGAGTTGGTGGTAACCAGTAAGCCCTCGCTGGAAGGCGATTTCTCTGGATGACCTCCAGGTTCTCATAGTCGGGCTTCTCAGATGAGGTGTCCATTTTGAGTTTTGGTGTGCTACTCCAGACAGTGAAGTTTGACAAGTTCTTGGGAATATGCTCTCATTAAATGAGATACGAGGCAATGAAATGGCGCTTACAGTGCTCCTCACGCTAAGTTAGTGGGTGCAGTGGGTGAACTTTCGGGGAAGTGATAAGACGAGGTCCACTTTCACCGGCGTTGACCGTTTGGATGGGGTAATATTCGGACCTCGGCCATGTCCCCGAGTCTCGGAGCCGACCAATTTTTAATTTGGTAGCAAGTCCCTGTCTGGCTATGGTCATCACGAGATAGAAACATCATGCGGGCATAATAGTTGGATAGCGGCGAGTGACATTGTCGATTAAACTCTTGTTACACCATGTAGGCTTTGACAATAACATCCGTAGGTATCTGTAAAAGCGTACCTTCAATAATTGATAGGCAAGATCGTGTGGTGGTAAATTGACAAGAGATTATGAATTAGATCATTTGATCATACTAACATACTGCAAAACTAAACTAATACCCAACCCTACGCAGAAGCAGAAGGCTTCTCAGTCTCAATAACATGAACACCCTTCTCCGTATTCCTCAGCACCTCACCAACAAGCCTATCACCCATCTCCGCACCATCCAACACCAAAGCCGTCTCCTCCAAGCTCAATCCCTGCGTCTCAACAAACAAAAAGTAAACAACAAGTGCCTCCACAGCAAGCCAAACATCATACGTAATGTAGTACTTCCACTTGGCGTTCTCAACACCGATGGGGTTGGCATATTGGTTGAAAATCAGCGCGCACGCTACAAAGAGATTGTACAGCACAAGACCTCGGGCGCGCAGGTTGAAGGGTAGAATCTCGACGACGTATGTTACTTGGAGGACACCCCAACCGGCGGTGAAGAAGACGTTGAAGAGGAAGATCATGGCTAGAACGCCCTTGGCTATACCGCTGGGACCGCCTGTGCCGTCGGCGTTTACGTCGGTGGATTGTTCGTATGTTGCTTGTAGGGCTGTCCATGTGATGTATGTTGCCAGCGTACCGAGGGTTGAACCGAGGAAAAGAGTTCGGCGGGGGATCTTGTTGACGAGGAGTGAGAAGACGACACCCCAGAACAGACCCCAGATCGTCAACAAGGCGTTGATAAGGGTCTGTGTTTCCTGCGATCGGTAACCGATGGAGTTGAGGATGAGAGTCAAGTAGTAGCTGATCAAACCATTGCCACTCCACTGACTGAAGAAACCAACTGAGAGGATGATGAAAAATCGACGACGGTTTCCCTTGGTCTTGAAGAAAGAGAGATAGCTGGTCGTCGACATAGCCTCATTCTCAAGACGAATCGCAGTGCGGATTTCCTCCATCTCAATAGCAACAGCAGGATTGCTGGCATCACCATTGGCATGGTACTTAACCAGCAACATCTCTGCTTCAGCCTCCCTCTCCTTACTAACCAACCATCTCGGCGACTCATCAACGACAAAGCACAATCCAATCTGCAACACACTCGACAGCGCCTGCAAAATCGAAGGAATTCTCCACGCCCAAGAATTTCCAATTCTGAAAGTTCCATAAGTAATCCACGCAGCAGATAGAGCGCCCAGGCCCCAAAGAGTGTTGTAGATGGAGACCATGGGGGCGCGCTGCGTCGGATATGCAAGTTCCATGATGAGGACTGGCGCGGCTGTGATGTTGAGGGCGAGACCGAAACCGAGGATACCGCGGGCTGCGATGAACATTCCTGTGTTTTGGGCGCCGCCTTGGAGGGCTACTCCGATGAGCATAATGAAGGCGCCCACGACTAGGGCTGGGCGACGGCCGAATTTGTCGCAGAAGCCTGCGCAGAAGGGAAGGGCTGCGAGTTGGCCGATGTTTTGGATGGCGTTAAGACTGACTTGTTAGCTACTCATGTGAATGATGTATTTTGAGAGTGTACTTACATGGCGAGTCTTTGGGCATCTGGATTGTTGAATGACTCTTTCCAGGTATCCAAACTCTGAAGACCGTTCATCATACCTAGAATGTTAGTCGCTAAAGATTAATTGGATGTTAGGTTACTTACTTCCATCATAGCCAGTCGCATAACTGGAGATAAGAGATAAACACAAAATAGCATTGAGTTTCAAAATTCCCTTATTCCTGAACCAACCAAACCAGCCAGAAGCCAGCTGGTCATCCAGAGCAAGAGTAGCCTGTGCTTGAACCATCTTGTCAATCGAATTGAACAATCTTCAACTTCAGGTCCAAGTTCAAGATGTTCGAGTCAAGAAAAGAGGGGAGGCAAGGTAGTATTATCTATCAATGCCTCTGTGGTGGGACCGATTTATCCCCGCGATAGGGATTGACACTTATCCCCATGGGGGTCTCCGCTGTGCACGCGACCTGTGGCAGGGGGGATTGGGGTCGGTGGTTTGGCCGATGTTTACCGGGTGGTGGGAGGAGTCGGGGAAGAGTAGGTGAGCCGAGAGGGGGAGACTTCAGGGTCTTTTGGGGGCCGAAGAACCGCGGGGATGGGTTGCTAAATTAGTTAGCTTGGGACCAATTGACTTTGCATTTCATTTAATTTATCACTATCATGCAATCAATTGATGCTATCAGCATCAATTGGACTGGTTCGGTATCAATTGGGTGATAGAGCATATCAATTGCCCCCTAAAGATTGGTTATCTTCTTATCTAGACAGGTACCCAGTAACTGGTTCTTATCCCGATATCCAGAGGCCAAGGACTTTTGACAGCCAAAACTGGGGACCCCTATCAAATGTGGAGAGCGACAATGGCCTGTTCCTTAGCTCGTACAAACGAACCATGCTAGTCATGGTCAGATTGCGGGGGAACCCCAAGATGGGATAATTAGTCCGGCGAGCATTCACCGGTTTTGCCCATCACAATACGAATATCCGAGGCACAGATATGAGACCAGTTAAGAGGCGTCTCAATCCTCTCTCATTTGTCAATTGACTCTATCGTTTGTTTCGTATCTTTTGTGTGACAGCAAACATGGGTCTTCTTACACTGGCTACTACTCTATTGGCGCTTGGCTCAACAGCCACCGCAGCCAATCTTTCCCAACGCAGTAACAACCACAAGTTGACTGCCCCAGCACAGAGTCTGTTTGACTACTCCATGGAAGTCTCTGATTCGCGATTTGATGCTAGCTATGGATATGTCTGGTATCAAGATAATGGACAGTGGTCTGTTCGTTTTACAGCTTGGTACATTGCAGGTCTTTTGCATCGTGGGAAGGGAAATGATGTCAAGACTGCTGTCAAGGCAATTGAGAACGTGTAAGTCAATCCATGCAAGGTGATGAACAACTAATTGACTTGGCATAGCTTGGCGAATCAGTTGAATGCCGATTTTGATTCTGCTTGGTATGGCACTTTTAAGCTTGCTCCTGATGAGCCTGATCCAACGCCAAATGGCACCTTGTACCCTCCTTCCATCTATGGGACATATGATCCCAATTGGAGAGAGTTCGTCGGGTAAGTATTTCGTATCAAACTTGACCACCCAAAACTGACGTCTCTCAGCTCCCAACTCATCCAAGTCGTCGAAGAATTCGGCCATCTCCTCCCCAAAGGCCTGGAATCCCGCATCGAAGATGCCCTCGAAGCCGCCGCAATCGGCGGTATGCGTCGCAACGGTTCTTTCCCCCAAGACGACAACCTGATCCTCGGCTACTCCAACCCAGCCATCATGCGAGCCCTCACAACCGGTTGGATCGGCAAGCGTAAGAACAACAAGGAACTCATCAACTTTGCCAAAGAGCAAGGTGACGATCTGCTCAAGTTGTTTAAGAAGGATGGCCAGAATGTCTTGGCTGAGTACAACGCGCCGAATTACTACGGTATTGATATATGGGCTCTTGCTGCGAATATCGCGTATGGACCTAAGGATATGCCCATGACCAAGAATTCCAAGTTTATTCTTGAGAAGCTTTGGGATGATATCGCGGCGCATTATAATCCTTACCTAGGAAATATGGTGGGACCGTATGATCGTGCGTACAGTCGAGATGCAAACACTCATTCCCAGATCCTTTCCATGGTTCTTTGGGGTCTGTACGGTCGTGGTGTTGGTGGGCAACCGCCACTTGGAGAAGGTGATCTTCTCTACGATGTCGCGCAAGGTGCTGCTATCGCTCTGGTCCTTGATGTCGTTGCCCCGACTGTTTCCAAGAAGGCGCAGTCTATCATCAAGACTAAGGGCAAGTGGAAGGGTACGCGATTCATCAACAAGACTGTCTACGAGGAACTTGACTCTGAGACCCCTCGTCATGTTACGTCGTGGCTTAGCGCCGAGCTCATGATCGGCGGTCAGACCGTCGCTGAGGAGAAGAACAGAGGAAACCAATACGTTCCCGCTATTGTGCAATGGGCATCAGACCCTGAGCACAAGCCCTACCCGTACATGGGCTTCTTCTCCCTGTACCCCAGCGCCTCCACGCTCAGCGCCAAGGCAGGACCCAAGACGCTGACTGTGTCTTATCCCAACACCACGCAGGAGGGCACTGACATCTTCACTTTTGCACTGACTGGTATTCCGCCATCTTGGACGCTTGGAAACAAGAATGTTGTCACAGGTTTGGAGAAGTTGCCTTGTTTGGAGGTTAATGTTACTGCGCCTGGATTGGAGAAGCAGGATGTTGTTTATGGTGCTACGTTGAGGAATCATTGGATTTACAATGTTTCGTATGTTGTTCCTGAGGGATTCAAGGGAGTTCCTACTGTTACTCTTGATATGGAGTATACTTGTTAGAGCGTAGTAGCATAGAACCATCTTAGTTGCCCTCCAAATACCTTTGAGTAGATAATTTATAAACTTGTTGATCAACTGCCTTCCACGTTCAGAAGGTGACACAGGCGTATCGGGATCCCTTGATAAAATGCAGCTCTCAGACCGTTACCGTCCAATGGCAGTCATCTTCCCCAGAGTCTTCCATTAGAAGGCAAGCGGCAGTTAGTACATCGTGGCTAACCAACTTTGTGTCACAAGATGACCGTAGTATGCCGGATTAAAAGTCAGAAGGACCACCGGCAAACTTCGGCCATTCTCAAAACTCTATCAAACAGGACAGTGGTTATGCTAGATAGACTCACTTACACAGTCTGAGTCAAAGGGTCGATGACGCAAGACGTATTGAGATAGATAGTATAAGACTTTTGCATTCATAGAAGACTTGGCGAGTGTCGTTCGAGACTGATCTCAGTAATTATATCCACTGAAAACACTTTTTATCACACTATCACTTATTTCTCTTGCCTTGTATCAGTTCAAGATGCGTCTAGTCATCCGTGAAAGCCCCCAAGAGGCATCTTATTATATCGCGGAATACATCATCCGTAAGATTTAACCCTCAAAATTATGTTACCACACATCTAACACGTAGAAAAGGTCGTATTGTCGCCTTCAGCCCCTCAGAAGAAAAGCCCTTCGTCCTCGGTCTACCCACCGGAAGCAGTCCCATCCATATATACAAAGCCCTCATCGCCGCATACAAAGCCTCAAGAGTATCCTTCCGCCATGTAGTCACCTTCAACATGGACGAATACGTCGGTTTGCCTCGTGATCACCCAGAGAGCTATTATTCCTTCATGCACCACAATCTCTTCAAACACACCGACATACAAGATAAGAACATCCATCTACTGAACGGCAATGCCCCGGACCTCTTCAAGGAGTGTCAAGAATACGAAGATAAGATCAAGTCCTTTGGTGGTATTGAGCTGTTTCTTGGTGGTGTGGGAACAGATGGCCACATCGCTTTCAACGAACCAGGGTCTAGTCTTTCCAGTCGCACGAGGGTAAAGTCTCTTGCGTATGAGACGAGGATTGTGAATGCGCGGTTCTTTGATGATGATATTGATGCTGTTCCGGATATGGCTTTGACAGTTGGTGTACAAACTGTTATGGACGCTCGAGAAGTAGTCATCATCGCGACAGGTGCTTCCAAGGCTTTGGCTTTGCAACAGGCTGTCGAAGGTGGAGTCAGTCATCTTTGCACGTTGTCTTGCCTTCAACTTCATGCCAAGAGTATGGTTGTGGTCAATGAGGATGCTACTCTTGAGATGAAGGTCAAGACTGTCAACGTAAGTCCTCCCAAGTGTATTGCAGAAGCGAGGTTACTGATAGAAACTAGTACTTCAAGGGTGTCGAAAAGACCATCAAGGAAAAAGAAGTCTCAGGACAACTTCCTCCATCCCCAACTCTTTCAGCTGATGATAACGACGATGGCGATTTGAAGCCTGATAACATGGCCTCTCGTATATCGCCCACTACACGAGTTCGATCCGTCACTTTCCCCATCGGCATGTAACCTCGCGATCAATACCCACAAATGAATATCTTAACCAGGGAATTGGATGTGCTGCAAATTGACCTGATCAAAGATCTGCCACGTATAGTCAAAGCTGGGATCCATGACTGATGGATGCGCTGGTTGAACATACGAGAAGTCGGGCGTGCTGACTTCTTGGAGACTTTCTTCTAAGCGCGCGATGAGTTTGTCGCAAAGGCTTGGTTTAGGCTCGTTCTTTTGTTTCAGGATGTCCAGATGGAGCTTGATGTTTGTCATGTCTATATGAGAGTCAGCTTAGAAAACACAAAACGAAGATGTTACTTACCTTCCATTTCTCCAACGCCACCTTGTATACCTTGCAGAACGATCAAAGCAGCCCAAGTAATAATGATCAAATCCCAGTTGGACCAGATTGAATCATCATGTTGGTGAAGTTTCAGCGTCGCGCGAGCTGACAAGAGTAATTCCTCCTGCTCATGAGATGTAATGCTCTGTGTCCACAAATTACCACTTCTAGCTGGATGATAGATCGACAGCACGAGCAGTCGGTGTAAAACATATTGTCGAAGAACAAGCTTACTGCTTTGATCCGGCTCTGGTGTCTTGCCATTGAACTCCACCAACCAATCGTCCAGTTGCTTCGCCCAGTCTCTAATGAGTACACCGTCGATAGCTGTGAAGCTTGTAGTGAAGTTGTGATTGTCAAGTGGTGAATCTTCAAAGCAAGACCATATTGTTGGTAATCTTCGTCCCGTGAAGTGGCTAAGACCTGTGTGCATCATACGCGATAGCTTGTATAGTTGGTCGAGAGGGGACATTCGGAGTGTAGCAAGTGGTGCTTCAATGGGTATGACTGGATAGGCGAGATGAATTGATGAGTGTTCAAGGTCAACGATTTGTATACCGCTGAACAGCTTTCGCCATTCCCTTGAAGTGTCGTCGACGTGAGCAGGACAGTAATCCAGCATCAGTCTATAGCCCACAGATATCCAATTGCCAGTCTCCCTGATATTTCCTTCTGTGAGAAGACCGGCCAGCACTATGCCAAGTACTGTTTGGAAAGACCATTCTTCGCGAGATACAGAAGCCTCGATAGGTCGTCCGATCTCGCTACTGGGAATGCTCAATTGGGCAATGGCGGTGCATAAGACTGTAAAGAAATGAGGCGCAATGTCGACCATATCTGGTGGACCTCGTGTACTTGAACAGTAGAGGATTGAAGCGAGTAGAACTGGTTGGGGTGCTGAGAAAGTCTGTTTGTCGGGCATAAAATGCAGTCCAGGCATTCTATCATGGAACCTACAGCACCAAAATGTTATTCACAGAGCAATTGACCAAGGAAAAAAAAGACATACGATGACCATAATGACTCCACAGTATCACGGTGCCATATTTCAGAAGGCAATCCACTGCAACATTTCTGTAACTGTAAAATCGCATTCCACAACGGTCCATCACCAGCTTCAGGCGTCCGTTCCTGTACGCCGGAAAACATGTCCAGACTCATATTACTCTCACCTAAAAGACCCAATCGCTCTTCAACAATCTTGAGTCTCGAAAGAACATTATTCTTAAACTCTAGATCCAAAGGTTCAGACGCTGATGGTAATTGCGCCGCATTCGCTCTAGGCACAAACACGCAAGGTAGACCTGCGCGACGACATCGTCTGCACGTTTCGTTATTACCCTGTATAACGCATTTCATCTTCTGCTTGCGACAATTGACTAGGATGGTATAATTAGCGTATGGCATTGACAAGGGTATGGCGTGTACGTACTACAAGCTTTGCGAGCTTTGAGCGCTCCAGACTCATCGCTTTGATGTCGGGAATCTTCGCCGAAAGTCATTCTGCAATTGTTTCTGGTCGTATGTCTGAGATTGTAAAAGTGGATGATGCGGGGAGAAAACAGCGGCGAAGTGGCCGGATATCACCTTGTATGCTTGCGCTGGTGGTCTAGTACTAAAGTGGCTGGCAGCCGAGGTTGACCGGCCTCGGACCGGACATCGCCGGATGAAAGACTATACTGTTTCGGGTGACGGCGGTTTACATGGTTCCGGAAACTTTGGCAATTTTGGTGTTAGTCCTTTGACACTTGTACTTTGCACTCTCCAAATACCGTTCATGTGATGTTTCTGCCATTCTGTCTCAGCCATCGGAATTAATTATGTTGGAAAATGACTTTGGAGACTGCCTTTCGGCGACTGTTGATTTCATTGTTAAGGAACTCGAAATTGACGGTGACAAAGTGCAGAGAATTACGAACCACTTCGTCCAACAAATGCGTATGTATATTGTACCTCTTCCATATCTTCAATTATCTAGCTGACCAGACCTATCAGAGCATGGTTTAACAGCCAAGCATTCTTATCAGATACCTTCCTTTGTCACTGAGATACCAACCGGCCATGAGAAAGGATTGGTTCTCGCCGTTGATCTAGGAGGTACAAACTGTCGCGTGTGTGCTGTGAATCTATATGGCGACTCTACCTTTGATGTCTTCCAAAGAAAGCACGTTATTCCCCCCGAACTAAGAGTCAATGAAAGCTACAAACCTCTTTTTGAGTTTATCGCATTGAAGATTGGAGATTTTTTACATGAATATGCGCTCGAAATTCGGAAGGGAAACTTGAAGCAGCAGACATTTAATCTGGGATTTACGTTCAGTTTTACTTGTGAACAGACATCATTGTCTCAAGGTACACTCGTGCACTGGGATAAAGGATGGGATATTCCGAGTGCTGTGAATCAGGACCCCTGTTCTTTACTGCAAGCAGCAATCGACGAAATTGCGCTGCCAGTACGAGTGTGCGTGTTAGCGAATGATGCTGTTGGCACACTTCTCACAAAAGCATATACCGCGAAGAAATCCAGCTCAACGTTGGCAGCTATCATCCTGGGAACAGGCACCAACGCTGCCTATGTCGAACGAATCTCCAATATCCCAAGGTTGGGACTCGATGAGAAGACGAAGGGGGATGGAATTATGGTAATCAACACAGAATGGGGATCCTGGGACGATGAACTGGTTGTTCTTCCCCAGACACGTTTTGACAAGCTGATAGACCAGAGCTCTTCTGATCCTGGCTGTGGTCTGCTAGAGAAGATGGTCTCTGGCATGTATCTTGGCGAGTTACTACGGCTGATGCTTCTAGCATTGATGCAAACCGGGGAGCTCGGCTTTGTCCTTCATGAGAACAGCCCTGCTTATCGACACATGGGCATCGAAACAGCGTTCTTAACAAGGGTCTCTGCATTCGGCGCAGATGATACGCAAGGAGCACTGGCATACGTGATGGAGACCCTGGGGGCGAAGGATGTGACGACACAAGACTTGCGATTATTGCAGACTCTCGCGAAGGGAATTATCACAAGGTCCGCACGACTAGTAGGTGCAGGCCTTGCCGCAATTCTTATTCAATCTGGACGACTACAACCAACAATTACCACACCGAAGACGACAACCATAACGCAAGCGAAAGAGGTCACCGCCAAGCCTACTACGCAGCAAGAAAACAGTACAATATCCTCACTCGTCAGTTTCATCAAGAGCCTCTGCGGCTGTATGACGTCCGACTCAGAACCGTCGCTACCCACGAGCAAATCAACATACGAGTCAGAAGAAATGGTCAACTCGGCAGTGCTGATGCAGGAGGAGATTAATGTTGCTGTCGATGGCTCGTTGTTTGAGTTTCATGTAGAGTTTGAGGAGTTGATGCGTGGTGCGCTTAGAGATGTTGCAGAGGTTGGAAGGTTGCATGAGGGAAGGATAAAGATAGAGCTCACCAAGGATGGATCGGGGACGGGTGCTGCTCTGATTGCGGCCGTTGCAAGTTGACGATAGTCTAATGCACGAGTCTATTAGGAGCTATACAATGAGAGACAATAGCTATATCAAATCCATCATAGTTTAGAGCCTGATACTTGTACTATTGACCGCGAATGTTCTCGCGGCATCTGCCAGAGTTTTTGTACACCTTGAAGATTCTGCCTGTCATATACTCGAGCCACACGATCAACCTCACTGAGATGATCGGGTAGCTTGACATGACCCAAGTCGTGCGTCGTGAACCAGTACTCCCACGCATCATACCCCATCTCGATACACTTGTCACTAACCTTGTCTAATGTCTTCTGACGGTCGTGAGGTAGACCTGGATTGAAGTTGCACCGCAAGACGCTTGAAGACTGGTTGACCAACTGCATAACGGCCTCCTCGAAACCGAGTTCTGAAGCATACGAAAACTTGCGTGTCAAGCATCGAATTGCTTCATTCGATTCATGTCTTATTAGACCTGTTTCCAGACCGTACTCCCAAGCCCGGACACGAGCAATGCTACCATGGACCAGTTGCTCAAAAGCCTTCGTACAGAAATCTCCATACGGGCCCGAATCCAGTTGCAAAGAGAAAGAGTTAGAATGAATGCCGGCATTTGCCACTGAAAGAGCATCAAGTAGCCAATATGACAGGTTCGACACAAAGCTCTCTCCGATAAATTTTGAGCGCAGGCCCACGAGAAGACAGTTTTGAACAAGCTGTATGGGTGGATAGAGATTCATCATACAGTCGACGATGCTAACGCGACGTTCTACCTTCAAGTGGGTGTTCTCCCTTAGCAGAGGAACCAGCCCGTGGCCATGAAGCGACACGATATTGACTGCTGGGAGGTCTTCGTGCAGACTTATAGTGCGAAGCTGCTCGCGTTGATGATATGGAAGTAGTCCCACGAACCGGATAGCGGCAGCAGCGGCGGAGAACCGAGCCCTCTCGCGAATGCGGAGGCGAAAGTCGACTGGAGGGTTCTCATACTGGTGAGGGTGATCAGTGGTACCTACGGCATGTATAAGGTCCTCCATGAACTGATAATCATAATGCCAGGTGTCGGGAAGTATCCATAAAGTATCAGGGAGGCCGAGACGTTCCAAAAAGATGGAGAGCTGTGGCCACGAGGGAATCGCCCAGCATTCAAGGCCAAGCTTCATATGAAGGAATCCCTCAGCTGGATGTGTGTCGCGCCAATGGGGTAAGTGCATATACACGCGGTTGGCAAATTCCTTTGGGTTTTGGTCGGCGATAAGCGCTAGGAGCTGAGGCAAACAGCGATGGAGTTCACTCGATGCAGTGTCGTCCCAATCGTTGTAGATAGAATCCCAAATTCGCAGGTGTGTTCCTGACACGCTGCGAAGACACCTTTCTCTTCGATAAAGCCAGGGTCTTTGATCGGCATGAGCATAGCCACGATAACGCGTCGGCGAGTTGTCCATGGGCTCCCATACCATTTCGCGATAGAACACTTCTGTAAGGCCGCATGTGGATTGTTGCATATCGTCCGAGGCATTCGCGTTGTGTAAGGCTTCAGCAGAAGGGGTAGGCGCTTAGTTGGTGCCGCAGTGGTAGGAAGAAAGATGTCGAAGTGATAGAATCATGAAAGTCGCAAGAAAAATAAATGATAGTCGTATAAGAAAAAGAGAACAAATGATTGTAGAAAAATGAGAGTAGAAGAAAGGAGACGCTCCAGTAGAGACGTGAAAAGAAAGTGGTGGTCATGAAAAGAGATGCATCAAATGATGCGTGATGTATTGGATGAAGAAACGAGAGTTGAGTTGGGAAAGCACGCTGTATTTAACCTGATTCCTATGATGGACAATAAACCTGCCTTGTGGATTCCAAGTCATACAATCGCAGAGGGATGAGATACCGTCAGTCAATGTTGTTGTCGCCCTGTGTTTGTCGCTCTTGCCAAGTCAGCTGGCTTCCCATGGAATTCGGAGTTCGTGATGCTTGCAGGGAGTAAACGTAAGCATCATGTCCAGCCCAGGTCAGTAACGTCAGCCTTGGACGTTCGGTATCTCTCCTCCCCGGCCTCGATCGTCATGGTTCCATACCGTCACCAGGGCAATATGGTAATTTGCCAATGTCATAGAACACCGAAGGCCGCCAACCTGAATGTTTCGCGAGATTATTGCCCCATGCTTGGATGTATTTGTGATGATGGGGACGGTCTAAATTTTGTTCAGTTCATCTGGTGGAGACGTGCGGTGAACCGACATATCCCTGCAGGTGTTCGTTCGCAGGGTGCAGCGGGTAGCTTAAGCCACTATCAAGTTAGCGCCAACGCCATTGTTACAGCGCTATTAATTTAACCTTGCAGCTGCCGATCAATTAATTCTTTTTGGCACTATGACGTCGCATTAGGTATGAAGAGGTTGAGTAATTGACTCCTACACTGATGGACTCCAAAATACGTCCGCTCTTCTCGGGTGACCTGAGTTTCCCTAGCGACATGTCCAACAGGGTCTGTGACATTCGACATTCGCCAAGAATTGTCGGAACATGCCTATCTATGGTCGCTAGGCGGGACATGTATGTCCGTCCTCGTCTTGGTCTGCCAATCTGCTGTAACGAGAGTATCATGGCATACAGGATCGTTGGAAATAAGAGTATATATAACATCTAGAAAAGTCTTGAATATTTGCACAATATATCGCAATTAACCTTGTTGTCTTCAACTTCTACTATCCTTAATCTTTGCACAACACATTTCAATCAACCTTCTTTTCTTCAACTTCTACTATTCTACCTTCTACTATTTTACCTTCTCAATATGTCATTTCTACCATCCTCTCAGACCACCATGGAGTCAATCGAAGCTCCGGGCAATTATCCTCCGGGACTGGAGAAGCTGTTCATCACCTTCTTCGTGCCCTTAATGAACGAAGTGCGGCAGTTACGCCTTTGGCAGGAACAGCACAGTCAGCAAGTAGCACACCTCAAGTCACTGGTCGACGAGTGCCATACCTTGGCCCACGAACCACTATCAGCTGAAGACACGAGAGAAAAACTCGAATCTCTTGAGCAAAAGCTGGACAAGCTCAGCTCACGTCTGGAAAGCCTCGGGTTGGGAACTCCCAGCTTTAACGGTGGAGATGAGACGTCGCTCCTCATGAACGAAGTCAAAAGCCTTCGCAAGTATTTCACCGACTGCATGGGTGACATACAGTCTCGTCTTTGTGCAATGCGCGAAGACCTCCCCGAGCCAGAGGAGCACAGCATCAAAATTATTATCAGAGATCCTGCTGATAAGATCGATGGAATGACAGTACAGGAACGTCTTGACGCTGTTCGCGAACTGCGTGGCGCTTTCGCCGATGTCATTTCTGTCAAGTACAACAACGATGGCGAGCTAGTTACTCCCGATGCAAAGCGTCGCGAGGAATGCTTTCTCCTCCTTCATTTTGGAAAGTTTGAATCCGAACTTGAAGCTCGGAAGGACATGAGTGGGGTTCGCAACGCCTTTGAACTCACTGAGAAATCTACTGTCAAGCCTCCCATTTATGTGGTCGAGATTGAAAACGGTTACCAGAGGGGAGCAGCGATACCTGGCGTGTTGCCTCAGGCAAAACTGGAAAGCGTTGTGGAAGGCGTCTTCCCTTATGAAATATACGGTCATTTGAATGCCGTGTCTTTTCACAATCACTGGTATCTAGAAACGGAAAGATTGCAAATTGTTATGATGCTCGCAGACACCTCTGTGAAACTCAATAATGGATACCACAAACTCATGTAAGTATTGATTGTCCGGACTTTCGACACACCCAAGTTACTAACATATCGTTTCAAGTCCTTCACTTCGCCAGGCGAGACCCAAGTTTTGCTATAAATGTGCGCAACCGGGTCATAAGCAGCACGAGTGCACGCATGATGAGAGGCGCTGCATGAAGTGCTCGGGTGACCATGCCACTCAGAATTGCCCGCTCACAGACCGCAAGACTTTCATCTGTCCCAACTGTGGGAATCCGGGTCACGGGGTCTTTTCTCCATTTTGTCCGCACAAGGCATCGGTGGAGGAGCACCACAGGGCAAGGACGTTTCGCGACAATGGCCCTTACTGGGCAAGAATGAATGCCGCTCCTCGCAAGCGAGGCAGAAGCACGAATGCTGAGAAAGCTCTGAAAGCTGATTTGGATCTGAAGCGAAAGAGGGTGGACAACGAGGGTAAGGACGAGGGTCTTGGTCAAGGACTGTCTGAGGAGCAATCGGCCTCAAAACGTGCGAAGAAACAAAATGATCGCAACATCATGGACATGATGAACGTTCAGATGCAGAAGTCTATCGAGAATGCGAAAACAACCGGTGAACCTTCCTCTTCTCAGGCGACTGCGTCTTCCAGCAGCTCCCAGGGTCAAGGCTCATCTCAAGACACTGTCGGTAGCGCAGCCGAGAAGGATGGCAGCAGGAAGAGGAAGCGCGAGGACAAGGGTAAGAGCAAGGCCAAGGGCAGGTCGAACGATAATTCGAAGCCTACCGACAGTGAGGAGATGAAGGCGACTGCTCAGCCTGTGATTCCAACCCAAACCCAGGCGGTGGCGGAATCCCGGACCACGTCTGTACCTCCTCCTCAGCCAGCAACCCACTAGCCTCAGGTACTCAAAAACCTTACAATAAGGAACCGGCAGCTTACTACGGCCTGGGTTAACATCTACCCTGACGCTCAGGACGCTTTATATATCGGTAAGAATAGCCGAATTATAGTACAAGCTAAATTTCAAAAGTCTCCTGTGGGGCTCCTGGCTACTGCCTTTGTTAGACATTCTGAACATATGCGTAGTGTATGTCAACGAGGCACAGACGCACCGAACTAACTTGAGGGTTCCAATTTATACTCAGGAAACTGTCACATTAGCCATTAGTTTAACCAAACGCCACATAGTGCAGGGTAAGGGAATAAACCTATCAATAGACCCTGTTACACTAATTACTATAGCTGCGACAACTGGCGATAACGCAGTCAATCTGACTTATTTCCGCTCCAGAGGTGGATCTACAGATGCTCTATCAGAATTCGGAAAGTCCTAACACAACAAAAAGAAGAGAGACAAACGACCTGGAGGCGGATTTTGGACAAAGACGAAAAGCGAGCGTGCTGCTTGGCCTTGGATGAGGTTCAGCAGGAGAGAGAGTTTGAATAGGAGTTTCTAAACAGTTCAAATCCGGCAGGCTGATGCCCCTCGTTGTTTTACGGTACATCCTTTAGCTTTTCACTTCAGATATTGAAACAGGGGGAAGGTAAATGGTTAAATGGAATCCCGCTGGCGCTGGCAAGACCTCAGTTCATGATTTTGCCGGGTAGATGGCGGTGAAAATGTCGGAAGAAGCCAACTAAGGTATATCCTTGCTAACAAGCCTGTGCCGCCTACAGCTCTCCATACGTCGAGGCGTGCTCTACGCGGAAAGAGTTGAAGTCTTCATTGTGTCAGTGTCGGTCACACGTTGACAAGAGCACGAAAAGGACGTAAAGCTCTACGAGTAGCTCACAAGTTTGAGGGAGCTTGAATCTTCGATAGCTATCGACGACCGGACTTGCGATGATCTGGGACCAACAAGGACTGCCCTTGGTAACCTTTCTACCAGCCTTGACGACGCTCAAATACAGAGAATTAACAAGTCAAGGTTGACATCGATAACAAGCTTCTGATTCAGATACTGAGCGGCCGGGATGTACGACAAAAATTCTCTCTCACCCCAACCATAATGGTTGTCACCGTCGCAGTGCACATGTTAACAACACGGTACTAGGTGTCTGAGGGTGAGGTGAGGAACGTTGGGACTAACGACTGTATTCAAATTGGCCCTAATGTAATTATGAGATTGATGGTGTCGACAGGTACTTACGATACCACTGGGGAAAAAAGCCATCTTATCTGAGTCTCGCTGCTTTCTGCGTTCTCGGAATCAATATTGCGACATGGAGTTTTCTATGTCGAAATTACAGACACGAAAAGGAAGAGGAGGTTCAATCCGACGGACGTGAATCAGTCATGATCTTTCATCCACCTTATCAGATGAGAAAGAAAGATAGAATACAATCTCAAAAGCATAGATATCAGCAGACGGCAACTTGACTTATGTAGACCGTTAGTTATCCATTCATGATTCAGATCATCAACACGACTATAATAGAGGCAATATGGTGGCGTAAGTGCTTGTGCTTGACTCTTAGCAACGAGGAGTCCCCTACAGGCGTTCATTGGACCGGCGTGCAGCTCGAGCTTGGCTCTCTGCCTACACTCCAGCTGATGATAGTGGGGTGAACAATGAAAAGGGGTTACACTCAAGGTACATGAGAGGTCTCCAACTCTTAGTGAGAACAAGTCTTCTTTTGTGTCACGGAGGTTGAAGGATGTGTTTGCACCAGGCATCTGTACCCCACAGCACGGAAATTGGATCAGAACACTCCTCGAGTCTCTATATCTTCTATCCAAATTTGCCAGAGCGGCCAGTACAAGCACCCTGACTCAGCCTGATGTACTATCGTTTGGTTTAATCAACGCCAACACAATTCATTCCTCGGGGCATCAACATATGTCAAGCTCTCGGTGATGCAGGATTCGTCAGCCTGAAACGATGCGTCGGCCATTCGGGCTTACCGCCACAATGACCTGTCGATCGCGACAAAACACAATCTGGATTGACCATAGCTCCGCCAGTGACAATGTCAGTATATGTCATAACGGAGCTCTGAGATCCAGCCCCAGTTGCCGTGACAACCGACACAAGAGTGTTCATGCCGACATTTGTGACATGACAATACCTATCAAGCAAAATAAGGCCAGTAACGCCAGACGCACGATACAACGCGAGAAGAGCGGAGAGAAACGGTGATAGGCGCATGTCCAATCCGGCCAATCAATATTCCAGTTACATACACCTTCAAGCATCAAGCAGGATGACCAGATGCGTTGCCGCTGTAATATCTATGGTACTCCCTGCTAAAGATACACAATCAAAAGACATTAAATCTATGGGTAAAGAGGGAAGAACGATAGAGAAAGTCAACCACAAAAGTCCAGTTTTGTCTATGTATAGGAAGGTTGCTGGCAAGTTCTTGTGGGAGTCTATATCTGAGAAGAAAGATGTGTCTTGGCATAAAAGGCATATTGGAATAGAGACCGGAGCCGAGATTGAGTTCCGAGTGGTTTCAACCCTATAGAATATGTATGAGCAGAAGGCCATAACCACCGATTCTATCGTCTCCTAAGCGCGTCGTCTGGGATTGGGTGAATTGGAGTCAAGTCAACAACCATCAAGTTAACCAGTGTCTAAGTCCTCTCAAGGTTGAGAGGAACAACAAGGGAGAGGCTCAGCGAGCCGTACGCGGAAAAAACAATGAAGCGTCGCTAGCTGAGGTCTGCAAAGTTACTCGTCTTTGCCGCGTTAGATGTGGACTGGTAACACACTCTCGCTTCTGAAAACTAGGCTGGGAAGAAAGTTTAATGATGTGCTGCATCCCTGAGCTATAATGAAGCTTTTTGATCAATGTTAGAACCTCCGTTGCATTGTTTTCAAAAGTATCACAAGACTATTAGACGCATGAAATGTATTGCCTACTGTCTTATTGGAAGCACGAGAATAACATATGTCTTCGTTAGTAGTCCGATCCACTGTCTTCATAACCAACGACAGTGGGTCTGATATATGTTCTGAGCACATTTAGGTCTTCAGTATTGCAAGATGATTGAACTATGTTGTAAGCCGTGGTGAATCCGCTTGCGACGGCGATGAAAAGCGTGGGCTGTCTGGAACGATTCCCTTTATCCTTTTGCCCACAGATAACATCGGGTTGAATCGATACAGTTCCTCTTACCCAGAACCTCTGTTCCGAGACCTCAAACGTAGACTTCAGGGTGCAAACGTCCTACAGTGGAAGACATGACATCGTATTAAACATAACAAAGCTGACTCCGGAGTCTGTTCGACCAAGGGGTAGGCAGGCACCAGATCAATCAAGAGCTATGAGCTATCAATGAGTAGAGACCGACATATAACAAGTTCTACTATCTAGAGAGTTTATACTGACACTGGACAGCATCAATGTAGCGCTCCACACCCGACTGTTACGTCTTTTCCCAACAGGTCCAAGTCGTTTCCGCTGGTATTCGGGTATTCTATCATCAACACAAGACGGAGCAGACAGCATGTGCGCAAATTTGCCTTATTTATCTTTAATGCACTGCGTCTGCGCATGTCACATTACTCCGAGACCGGGAAACAAATGCGAAAGCCAAGCCACGATGACGCAGCACAAGCAACCGGGTCCACAAGCTAATGGTGAGGCCAAATGTGTTTAGAACGCAGTGGACAGCTTGGAAGAGATCAGGGACTAGCTTACGGTCTGACCACCGCTACGCGGACCGACGTGGGTGGGGACATGATGGTAGTAGTGTCTTTGAGCCTGATTCAGACGATGAAAACGAAGTGAGAATAGTCAATGCGGAAATACAGTTGCGCATTGGAGAGACTTCAGGATATATTCTTAGGCTTGGTTGCAGACGAGAACACGCAGGGGACAACGATCGACGATCTGCAGAGAAACCTGTTCAGCAAAAAACCATGGTCCTCAAGTAGTCCAGACTATTATGCTGGTGTTTTTACTTCTGACCACGACGAGGTACCCCATCATGTGCGTAGGTTACTCTTCGGTTTGCTTATTTCGATTGACAAACGGTCCCAACTCACTTCCACCCACTACGTCGGCCTGTTCACCGGAGTTGCTCTCAGCACTAATTCATTTGGCTCCGGAATGAAGCGTGAGGGGAGAAATCCAAGTTTGGCCCTACCCGGGGCTCCGTTACCATGCGATATATGTAGATATCACCGGCACAACATTGCGGGGTCCTCGAATATTGTCCAGGGTGGAGTGCGACACTCTCCGCTCCGTCCATTCATCTTATACTGGCAATACCTGTTGCCTCATCTCGGAAGCAATCTGCTCATTTCGGGGTCGGAGAAGATGAGGGGAAGGTATCTAGTGAACAAAACCAAGGGGTGCAGGCTCGAATCATGACGTCAAGGTGTTCGCATTTCAGCCACGTCTTCTCGTCGCAAAATGGCGGCCGAAGTTTGGACCAGCATTTGTTCATGAGTCTGTAGATAACCCCGTACGACACCACGATCTGCTCTCACCCTCGATCAGTCGTCGTAACCATTTCCTTGCTGATAGCATAGGCCTCCTGCACCGGAACTATCACGACCCTGCGCAACGGCTCGATTGAGTACGGGATCGGTAGCGTGGTCTTTTTCCCTGTCATGCTTGCGTGACTGTATGGGGCGAGGTGTCTTCATGCTTCAGAACCGTGCTCGTAGCAGTGTCGGGTCACGTGTCTGTGCGTGATTGTGTTGTTTAAGACATCTGGATCTCTTAACAACTTCCCGATAACTGAGGCGCTCTGCTTACATATGTAGCAGTCATAGCAGAACAAGTCAATCTCAAATGTGCTTGATGAATCTGTTGAATCATTCCATATTCACGAGTACCTGAACGTGTTGGCGTATGTCCTCGTGCCCATGTACATGTTCTTACTTACAGACTCTGTGATGATCATGTTTGCCACTGTGTAGTCATCCATGACCGCATAAACGCACCCTCACTCGATCCAGTCCAATAACCCGAGCGTGTTGAGGATCAAGTCCAAGTTCTTGTTGAGGTCCTATGCGTACTATCAGAAAAGACTGAGCACAATTCTTTGGCAATGCCGTCATCGGAAAGGCGCCACCCCGCATTCCTACAATCCCCTAACTCAAAACGATCTTTCAAGACGTTTACTCGCAGGATGATGCTCGGGCTCAAGACCACCCCCATGTTCGCGCTGGTGGTCATGGTCGTCATTGTCTATTGGTCACTGCCGGACGCAAGACCTGTTTCGGGTTGAGGGCTACTTAGAAAGAACAGTGGGCAAGGCGTGTACGCACTAGTGCTCGTCGAGCTCAGAACAGAACCAGAGGTCAAACGACCACCGACAGAGGCGGAGAAAGCAGGTTTCAAAGAGGGTCGTCCGCAACTACATGCCCATAGTACCCGCCATTCCTTGCAAAGGTCTGAATGTTCCTCATTCCGTCCAATACATCTACATCGTTCAGATCGTCGTTGGGGCTTCTGGGAGGCTTTCAGGCTATCTCTGAGCAACGCTACATCTTCGGTAAACGGAAGACCTCGACTACCTGCATGACCATGGAGACGGTCGTGCAAGTCATTGCAAGCATACACCTAGATAGAAAGACGGTTGACGGCCGCAAAGAACAAAGTTACAGGAGGGATAAAGTTGGTCGACGTCCTGACAACGACTGTTGGCGGGGGCTTTCTTTTTGGCCAACCTTTATACACATGTGTCGTGGGACTCGTCGACAGGCGCCCTAACGCTGAGATGGTCACATTCCTGAGTACAACGCGGAGTATTGACGAGGATATAATTGGAGACTTGAAGCGGATCCACCATCTCGTCCAGCACGCTGCGCAGTGTCCCTCTAGTTATGACCAGGGGAGACTTTCCGTCCTTCCCCACTACCCAAAACGAGCCAAGCACATATGCCGCATGTTCCATTACCTACTTCGTCCGTTCTACCATCTTGGCCTTACTCTCATAGCGATTCCGGTTACTCTCGCAGATGTGTGAGACGAGGAGCTCGGTCTCCACTGTACTATGAGTCCAGTGAGCCTTCGGCCAGAACCGACCCCTTCGTTAGTTCATTCCATGTTGTTTTGCTGCAGGGTTCGCTCTGCTGAATCACATCCTACTGTATGTTCACGCGTTGAATCATTGAACCGTGCACGTGCGCCTTCATGGATGACTCTTCGTGCTTGTGAAGGAGCGGGACTACGGGCACTGTCCCCTTCTACGTAAATGCCGGCAGGGTCCCCCGGGTAAAGTCGTGGGTCTGATCCAGCCTCACTCTCACCTTGTCAGTCAACTCCGTATGCACATTGTAGAGACCGTCTCATGTGCCATCAATACTTTCATCTATGATTTGTTTTGGTATTTACACAGCTAAGAAGTGATTATAGTTCTTTCGACTAGATATAAGCCCTTTTTTGTTTTGTCTTCACATAAGGCTGAGGCAAGTTATAAGATGCTTCTATCAGAGAGTTGTTCCTCTTCGTTTGACCAACGTGAATAAACTACAGCCAAAACTACACATATGAATCGCCACAGTTTGAACACCCAGCATTTCGAGAGCGCGTCTTAAACGTCACCTACGATTATCCTCTTGAGGGGATGGGACTCTTACCTTTGCCATCGATTCCGAACGCTTTATTAACTGACCCTGTCTCTCTGCGGAATAGAAGGATGGTTTTGCTTTTAGTCTTATACAAGAAATAGACCAGATTGAATCGGAATGAAAATTGCCCCTAGCCTGTTGTGCATATACTCTTTCAGCATTATCGTCAGGGACGTTTCCGTTGTTCGGGACCTGATTGTGTTTTGGACATAGAAGTTGCCGGGCCGGTGCTGATCTTCATTCAGGTTACAAAAGATGTCTTGTTTGGGATTAGCGGCGAACAGAAGGTTATGACAGCGGAAACTCTGGGAAAACATGTGCCAGGGGAGTATCCATGTTTTAGGTCTCTTTACCAGTACATGAGGCTTACACTCCGCTGGGATAATGATTTTAGACCTGGAGTCAACTTGAATTGCTAAAGACACTCACAGGAGTGTGACCCGGTGAGTTGCTCTCAGCAGCAATAGCCAGCCCCATGTTGGCAGCAAAGCTTTTACGTATTTTTTATCTAGCTTAAACCCCCCACTTCGCCGAAGCGGATGGTACGGCAGTACAATTCAGCTACAATCTATCGGAGATGTCTTTCAGGCTTCCCATGATAAACTGGAGGGGACGCAGGTGTCTTCCATTCCTCCCAACAAGTCCACTCGGTCTGAATGGAATAGAGCCGAGTCTACCGGAGTAAGCCTTGTTGATGCATACAGTGGTACATGCAAGATGAACGAGAAAATGGAAGGTGGTACTATTTCCTGCATGTCAAGGTCAACCTAGCTCCACATTGCCCTTGTTCTGAACTGACAGCTTACTCCACCAACCTCTTGCTGTCTGAGAGGGCTGTCGGGAACAACTCCGCTCTAAAGTCCATATTTACACAACATAACACAACCTTTTTTCATTTAAACTGGCATGCATCCTACTGGTCATTCTTTAAGACAGACAGGAGCCAAGATGGAATAAAATAACAATTCCACGAGTATTTCCTCCGCCGCCATAGTGACACCACGTCTAGACACATCTGCGATTTTTAATCGTCTGAAAGTCCTGCAGATTAAAAACACGTAGAATACTTTCAACCTTTGCCAGAGGCATAGACAGCTCGGTCTGGATACAACAGGTATGCCTGGACTTAGGACTGCTGTACCATCCAGGCTTTTTCAATCCATTTATCATTCCTTTGAACCCTTCAATACTGAAGCCATCGAACGGCGGGGCGTTGCGCGGGTTCAAAATCTTACGTTTTCCGAGTTCTTTCGTCAGACCACCCAAGAGCATGGATGAGCACTCGAAGGAACACTTGTCTTCTTCGTTTTGCAGACGGTCAAAGAGCGTGTACATTGCTGAGAAGCTTTCTGCGAGATTGCTTTGACGCGCCACATCAATCTCCTCTGCGGCTCGAGTCAGCACATGCCTTCAAAGTGAGTTGGTATTGAAACTTACGAAGAATATCGGCTGGAATTGGGAAATCCCGAGCTTCGATTAACCTCTGACTGTGTCTCAATGCCAGATGAGTCATATCTCGAAACATGATTGGTTTTGAGAAAACCCATGATATGAAAAGCCAAAGAATGCATTCTCGTCCATAGACCGTTGGTAACTGGGAGCTCAAGCCTTCTAGCCACATGTCTGTATAGATCTCGACGCACTCAATGCATTCGTAATAGTCCACAATCATGGCCACCTTTGCAAGCATCTCAAGGCTAAGCGTTCTTGGCACATCTCGATGATATCCATGAATGACACTCAGGATGATCTTGAAAGCTTCAGGATCCCAGTCGCTTGCCCTAAGCTGCCGAATACCGGACAAACCAGTCTTTCCCTCTGCAAAAGGACCAGTGATCATTGTTTTAAAGACGGGCGAAGCTAGCTCCAAGTGCTTTCCGGAGACTAGCATTTGGACCTCTTTCTTAAAGGGAAGGACACATGTCTCTCCATAGTCCCAACCCTTTGTTTGAGGGGTTGTGCTGCCGTCGTTCGTTTCAGGGTCAGTAGAGCCCGGATCTGTTTCGTCGTCATCTGAAAACTCGTGACTATACTGGACATTACTGAAGTTGGAGAAATCTACCGTACTCCAGTCTATGTGAGTTCTGTTGGTGGACCATTCTTGCTCCACCCAGATTTTGTCTGTCTCCCATCGGAAAGTCTGCGCTGTGCATTCGCGAAGAATAATTCGAGTATCGCCGTTCGAGTCGAAGACATGGGCCGATGGCTTTTTGCTGGGAGGTGATCTCGCAAAGCGTTTCTGAGCGGAAGCGGGCTCGGAAGTTGGGGCATGTTCGACCATATTTTTGTCTTTCTTTTTCAGTCGCTCGATTTTGGAAGGGTTCAAGGGGGACTGACCTTTGGACAATCAACACGGATGAGTTCTGGTTCTTGTGTCTTGCCACACTTCTTTTTGGCAGTTGTAGGGAACAAAGTAAGATCAGGCGCTGGGCTTACTGTGAGGGGGCGCGACCCTCTTTTTGAAGTATGGTTATCGTTGGGCTGATATGCGGGAGGCCGACCAGTCCACTGTCAACCCCGCTTCTTTTCCTTGATCATCAAAGTTAACCCCGAGAAAAAGCAAATAACCCAACGAAATGCGTGGGCAAGATTGTGGTAAGTGAGGATTCCCATTCCTGTTTCTCTTCACGTTTGTTGCAGCCTGTTTTTCATATAGTTAAATGGTCTCTGGGCTACATCAATCTCGCATCCATTCTGGACTCCTAAAACCAGGTTTACTACTCTGGTTTATTCAAGTATCATCTTGTCGACGACTACGTTGGGGATCAATGATGCTCTTTCAATGCTAAATGAACAAGAAAGTGTCAAGTCCGTCTTTTACGACTGTGCACACCGAGCCTGCTGTGGTAGCGCTTTGGGTAAGTGATTCACTGGCGACTCTCCGCAGCGATAGTCCTCATCTACGATTCACGGTGTTTTCTGTGTCACGAACAAAAACACTGGTACCCCTTTCCAACGTGGTCTCTGACCATAAGTTCGACTAATCAGCGACCCGTAGCGTCCATGATACTATTCTTTCACCAGCATTTTGTGTTGCAAGTTCGGAAATTGCCGCAGGGTAATAGGTTAGTCTGAAATGAAGTTCGAGCGTCGATTAAAGCACGAATGGATGCTGCATGAGGGTTGCGATACTCGCTTTTTATGGCATATATTACAGATGCACATAGCGATATGATACACTGGCAAATTGAGTGTTGTCCAGAAAGCTTGTGTTGTGCAGTTGAGCAGCCATATTCTGTGTCATAGAAGCCTATCGCAAAAACCGCATCCAGAATTTAGGGACTCCGGTAACGCCAGGCACAAGCTTCAACGGATGCAAGTACGAGTAAGTACACAGAAACCAGTAGGGAAAGTAACAAGTAGTCAAGAAATTTGTCCAGCAATCAGTGCAGGCGCGTCTCAATTGATATGCTACCACCAACCCAGGTTTTTGATATAGATTCGTGAAATCTACCGACGGTTGGGTCGCAAATGTGGATAAAAGGCAAAAGATCCTTCCTGCCCCATTGCGGCGATGTTTTCATTACGGCAAGGTCATGGCAGGTTCTTTCGCGAGTTTCATGAATACAAATCCAATTCGTGCCTGGAAGATCGATTTGATGCCATGTCTTGCTCCAGATTCAGAACCGCTCTCGCTTGGAAGCACTTGTGAATGAAGTGAAGGTGCCGAAATCGTGGGTGATGAAATCTTGGGTCACTCAATGCCACTCTCCTGAATCATTCATCAACATTTCTGTCCACCCTGGTTTTGTTCAATGTCAACAACGTCGGATCGCGGTTTTTGCAGGCGGGAGACATAGACCGCGATGGGCGTTGTCGGCACACAGACAACTCAAGCATGTTTGGTTTTTAGCCGCCGGCGTAGGTGGATTTATTTAACCGCCTATTTAAGCAAGCTCCGTTTGCTACTGGGAACAGTTTTTTATTTAGCTATTGATGGTATAAAAGAACTAACATCCCTCAATCTGAACCAAAATAGTTTCATTTGCATTGAAGATACGGTTTGCGAAGCTGCATAAGCGAGGATGGACCATGCAAGGTCAGAAGCGCCCAGGCAGAGAGCTCTGACTCAGGTCAATTGGAGTGGTCACTGTATTGCTAGAATGAGTTGATTCCCACGACTCGCACTTCCGACAACAGAAAAGCATTGGAGATTCTCAAAGAACATTGGGAACACATCCCTTACGGACAAATAAAGTATAAGGATGTGAATGACTCGGAGCACAGATTCTTGTCGCGCACAAGCACCCCGAGCCCGTATTCATCCATGATGACCGATTAGCCAGTTGAAGTCCGCGTCAAAGTGTGATATCAGCTCATTCACTTCGAACACCAGGTTATTGGTCGACAGAATAGAGCGAGCTGTTGTTAGAAATCATCACTGGCCTGACAGAAGGGATCAAGCATACAATCCCCCGAAAGATAATGGCAAAACACACCGCTGACCATTTCTACAAGTCGTTGTGATCATAACTTGCTGCGCAATTGAATGATGACATGATGCAATTCTACGAATGATGAATGAGACATGGAGAACCAAGATGTCCAAAGCAGATCCATATATCCCAGCGGTGTGCCAATAAACGAATTGTTCGAGTCGCAGAACTAATTGCCCTTCAGTGCAGGCACAGATTCCTGATCCAACTCGAAATGTGATCGATCATCTTTGCCGAGCCGGATTCATAAAGCACAGCGCTCAGACTTATTCTGACATCGTCTTGCACAATGTTCAGTGATGTGACAACACCGCTACAACCGAGAAACAAATCTCCTCCAGGTCCACCATGATACGATGTCGAAAGTGGAGTTCTCACCACTGAATGGATTGAGGTGAAGAGTGGTTCTAGATCTTTGCAAAATCGAGGGTAGTGATACGCTGACAGAAAAATTAATATAGATGGTAGGCATTTATTGTTGGCACAGTATCCCAGTACACCGTTTGTTGAAACAATGCATCAATCATGAATGTGGTTTGTCTGTTAAGGTTAACGTAACGCTGGATCAAAACCATCTTCACCGATTGTCTTGACCTTGAAACCTAAGCTTTGAGCCCAGCTATACAATACCGTCTTGCAACCCCATCTATTGTATGGACATGACACTTTTATTAACCTTAGAACAATACTTCATTTTCTAGAGGGCATTTTCTTTTATTCGCAGCATCCAATCTGACTGCGGTTCTGACTGTGACTGTGACTCTGATCTTGACTCTGGCTCTGACTTTGACGCTGAGTTCCGCTCGCAGATAACCAAGTGGGGATATTGAGGGGCTCTCTGTCCCGAACAATGTCGCTCGGACAGACTTTATCTGGACACAGGGCTCTCCTGTTATCGGTTAACTAATTGTTAACGAAGCCAATATTATCCGTCAATCTTTCCGGCTCAGCTGAGACTGTTTACAAACATGCAAGGGAACGATGCACGCCCGACCCATCAAATCATGCATACCATCGTACCGATCAATCAATCACGTCACGACTTATAACAGTGTCGTACTCGAATGCACCCTCATCGTCGATCTGGTTTGCTGAGCTATTCAGGCAGATCCATGAGTGTGACATCCCGTGTCCAACAAGGCCAGCGCCGGTCGCCGTACTACCAACGGCAGGTGCTGTGTAGCCCAGCTGTTTTCTCCGAAGGATTGAAAGAAAGAAAGAAAGAAAGCGCGGTGACATAGACCGTGGCCACAACGGCCTACCTTTCTCAACCAATATACTATGGAAGACCAAAGAACATCTCGTCTCCCAACGTGGATTTAAAGCATTCATATCCCCTGTCTCCGTCAATCGACTGAATGTTGCCTCGTGCCAAGTGCTACCAGCCACGGGCGTCCCACCTCGTACTATCGTCAGCGCTCTGTCATTCCCCTCCCGTTGACTCACTTACCGAGGTACCTGCCTATAGAGTATCAAGTGAAGAATATTGTCCGACAACTTCGCTGCCCATCGAGTATTGAACCCCCCCACGTCGGATGAACATTGTGTCTGTTACACACAATCGTGCTCGAAAGTGAATCAGAACTCGGGTTGAGCGACGTCGTGTAAAGAAAGTAAGTTGGCGATCTCCAACATGAACATGTTTTAAGTAGTTCCCAGTGTGTCCAACTGCTTGATCTTGCGCAGAGTGGCTCGTTTGTTGTCAAGTCGGCAAACTCGTCTTTGGGGTTTGAGAATAGCCATTCTCGCAAATTTTAGAGCTTGACACTGCTCCGTCTGGTGTCTAATGCGGTTCGACTTCAAACAAATCCATAGCAGAAGAGACAACGTAGTTAACTCTGGTCTCCGGTAACAGGATTGGGAAAAGATCCTGACACCGTGTGGATCGCAACAATTGCTCGAAATGCAGAGAGCTTGAGAAAGCAGAGGGCTGTAGTGGACATGGTGAGAGGGTGAGTTGCCAAGCGTGTCGGTTTGGTAATGCCATCGGAGAGCTGGTGCGGACTCTGAACACTTCTCTTTCCGGGTGCTGACGAGCGCTCAACTGTGGCATATCCAAGGATCGCAGCAAATACTCTTTCTAATCAGAAATTACTCAGCGTTGAGAACACTACTTGCAGAAGGGCTGTCCAGCCATAAAGTGTTGGAAAGCTTCAGAATCCTGTGAGATACTCCGTCTGTCAATGACGATGCGCAGATGCCAGGCTCAAAGCGATCCACATTGCTGTTTTACCGCCACTGAAAAATCCCCGGATTCGGACTGCGCAATGTCGTGGATAAGTTCCATGAGCCAGGCCGCTCGAATCTACCTGTTTTCAATAGAAACTCCCTCCATCGCACTCAGCAGTAAACTCGTGCTCGACGAAGTAGGTAGTATGAGGCAGGATCATGATAATCAAGGTTTTAGTTTGACAGGCTCTTCACATGTTGCAGTGTATGCGGAACAACATCCTAGCTGCTCGCTCGTCGACGGAAGACATAAAGAAAAAAGATCATCAAAATCACCGTCATCTTTGTTTCGAAACCAAGATGACATAAAGTTACTCGGCCGCATTGTTCCGTCTTACGCAATGAAAAAAAAAAGACAATTGGGGTTGCACCGAGCGTAGAGCGTGACATAGAGAAAAACGAAAAGCTAACTCCGGTTCCGCTCGTGCGCTGTTAAATGACTGCCCCGCAAGTCACTACACATAACAGTGCAGGAACAAACTTATAGCCCGAATCACGGTGTAACCAATCGTCTTAGTGAAAGACAATGTCAGCATAGGTCCCAGCGTCAACTCTCCTCAGGACCGACTCGGGAATGCTCAATGCCATGTCAGTAACGCCACAACCGTGGACCCTATCACTCTGTCGGACAGGAATGATGTCTTGAACTCCGCTATGGTCGACGAATAAAACACAGAGCCGATGATTTTGAAGCTCTTCTCCTTTCCTGAAAGAAGATCTATGCAACTGACCATCGACCAAACATGACACCGCGATCACCAATGTAATGTATCCAGCTTTGAAGGACATCGCAGTTCAAAATTGATAGGGCGTCATGAAGAGAACAATACCACATCGACTGTTGCCCCATTTTTCAACAATGACCTTATTTTTACTCCAATTGGTCTGACAAATGTTACCTTCCCATCATGGTCGAGAGTGAGCGAGACATTGAGTCGAACGATGTTTTACATTGATTGGCACGACGTGCAATTTTTGACACCAATACCCCGGATGTATTTCTCAGTGTCTCGATCACCTGATGTTCCCTATACTAAATCAATCGTATGGGTTTTCTGAATTATCAGCTTAGGTACACTCTTTCATGTTTCTATCAATGAATTCATTCATTGCCGACATTCAAGATCTCGTGTGCGGTACGCTAGCAGCAAGTTTTGGAGATGCAGAAGATTCTCCAAAGTCTGTAGGCAAATATATCAATACGCACAGCTAAGTCTTGTGTCAATTAAGGACGAACTCGAAGCCAATCTATGTTTGGTTTCAGTACTGTTGTTATGTGGCATGGAATCATCCAGGGCATCGGATCATCGTAGTGTTGAAATTATTCAATTACGACCGGCGGAAGAGTCAGACACTTAGCAGTTGGAGAGCCAGTCACACCAGCCGCGTATGTCGCCCGTTGAATTTAACAATGTTACCCGGGTAGACACTTCCATGAAAACTGATTCGGAACAAACAGTGGTATATGTCAATTTCGTCTCCAAGTGACTACCACTTATAATAGGATGGTCGTCGCATCACGAACTGCTTTTGAAGATCTTGTCAAAGTTAAACTCGCTCCAGTAGACCTTAGGCTTCAATCCCGCCAGCTTCCACTCCCCTCCAATTCGGACATAAGTATGCTGCATCAAAGCATGGCAGTGACCCTTGGCTTCAACAACCTTTTTGTCGGAACCGGTGTACCGCTGATGAGCAGCTCGCAGCTGATGACTCCCGACAATGCAGTCTTCCGACACAGTCTCGTACTTGGAAGCTCCGATGAAATGCTGTGAATCAACAAGAGGGTCGCCGACGAAGCCTGGATCTGAGACCATGGCGATGAAATCCTGTGCTGGCATGGCGTCCCACCGTTGGCCTGTCACATCCGTGTAGTCGACCTTTCATCCCATTGAGTTAGCAGGACACTTCGATTTTGAGACGAGGCACTTACAGTAAGCTCTGGAGCGAGGATGTTTTCAAGTCGAGCCCAGTCCTAAACACACGTTAGCAATGTCGGTGTGCCAGTGCAACACAAGCTGTGGTTACCTTGATATCTAAGCTCTCTGCCCAGTCAAACGTTATAGCTGCAAGTTGCAGTGCATCTGGCCGCGACAGTTGTGTCAATCATCACAGAAACATTACTCCGTTCTTATGTGTCCGCTCACCTGCGGGATCCACTTTTGGAGCACCCATGATGTTGTCGTAGGGGGTCCTTTACTTTCTCGATTCCACACGAGCTTGAAAGAGATTCGTTGCAATTATGGACTGGGAACTGTAAGTCAGAATTGAGATTGGATGTTGACTTTCAATTGAATCTCTCCTTTTATTCATCGGAACCGTCTACGGAACTTCCGCTACCAGCGATCTCGGCAAATCCAGCGCGGTTCTTTTTCCGTCCGATATGAGATAAGCGATCAGCGATAAAGGATAAGATAAACGATAGAAGATAAGACAAGCGGCACACTAAGCCGGATGCAGCCAAATGGCACCTCCAGATGTTCGCTCTGAATGATATGGCATTTTACCTTACCATGAATTGACATGTTCTGTGGTTAGATACATACATTGTCTTCAAATTGATTGGGAACATAGGTCAGGTTGTCGAATTGCTATCGCGCGATAGCTGCAGATCCTCTTCAATCGCATTATGCCCAATAACATTACCCTATACAACCCGCACCCGTACCATGAGACAGCGCCAACAGCAACATCGAGCCCTTTCAATTGAAGCGACATTGCATTTAGGAGAGATACCGTCACGCCGTTTATCAGAACATGTAATCGTGTATGTCTTGTCTCTTCTCAATAAGCCTTGCTTTTTACGGTCCTCTTTTCATTTTTGTTTTATAGGACTTTGCCTTCCGTGTCGTTTCATGCATGTCAGCTCGATCGCCACTTTCGCTTGGGCCACGATGTCATCGTCTCATCTTAATCGGGTCTTAGACCATGTCTTGCATCTCGTATACGAATGTGGTAATATCGGAGGGACATTTGCCGGCACTAGCATACCCCAGACCAGCAGCTCCAGAAGAACAGACTCGTAGTCATTGGGTCGCTAACGTAAAGTCTCTAGAGTTTAAGTCTCGACAAAAAGAAAGCAGATGCATTTGTCAATCGCAATCCCGATTGAGACACAATGTAATGTACCGAACCCATTGATTGGAACGGCAATCGTTTTGGCAAGGTTCCCCGCAAGCCTGTACCTGGCACGGAGATCAGCAGCAGCCTGCGTTTACCATTACCAGATGCCCTCAACTTAACCGGCATATCCTAAATGGGATGCGTACCTGAATAGGAAATGCAGACGCAATCCACAGGCGCTCGAATAGGGCCTTGGCTCCTTGGATGAAGTACGGGTTTTTGTTGGTCGAGACTTACACGCACGCGAGAGTTTATCAGAAATGCAACTCTATCAGTCAATCATTTCATCATTAGAGGGGACTTGTTACATCGCCCGCTAGTATGTTCTGAGTCCTGCCTTTTGCACACGGTCGAGCATATCATACCCCATCATATAATATGCCGTACGCTCCGGACTCTGCCACATTATACACGGCCTCACTGATTCACTGGAAATCGGTACAAGCCACTGGCAGCTGAACAAAATGGTCAAAGCCAACATCTGGGCCCTGGCACAAGGCCTAGTATTCCTTAGCACCTTTCTATCCACCTCTTTCGTCAAAGCAGACAACCCCATCGTGCAAACCCTCTACACCGCAGACCCAGCCCCCGTCGTGCACAACGGCCGCGTCTACCTGTTCACAGGCCACGACGAAGATGGCTCCACGACCTTCAACATGTTAGACTGGCGACTCTTTTCGTCAGATGACATGGTCAACTGGCAACACCACGGGGTTCCTATGAGTCTTCAAACCTTCTCTTGGGCACGCGATAGAGCTTGGGCCGGCCAGGTCGTCGCTCGCAATGGAAAGTTTTACTTTTACGTACCTGTCAGTATGAAGAGTAATGGACGTATGGCTATTGGTGTTGGTGTTAGTGATAACATTGAGGGCCCTTATCGTGATGCTTTGGGTAAACCTCTTGTTGAGAACAATGAGATTGATCCAACTGTTTTCATCGACGATAATGGCCAGGCTTACTTGTACTGGGGAAATCCTGGCCTTTGGTACATCAAACTCAACCAGGATATGATCTCCTACAGTGGTGCGGTCACCAAAGTCGAGCTTACCACCGCTGCTTTCGGTTCTCGTCCCAACAACCCTGACCGCAAGACCAACTATGAAGAAGGACCTTGGTTGTACAAGCGTAATGGCATGTACTACATGATCTACGCAGCCAACTGTTGCTCTGAAGATATCCGTTACTCAACTGGTCCGACTGCCACTGGACCGTGGACATACCGCGGCGTGGTAATGGCGACGGAAGGACGAAGCTTCACCAACCATCCTGCCATTATTGACTACGAGAACAAGTCCTACTTCTTTTACCACAATGGTGCTCTTCCTGGTGGAAGTGGTTACACACGTTCCGTCGCGGTGGAAAGCTTCACCTATAACTCCAACGGGTTAATTCCCCAGATGAAAATGTCAACAGCCGGTGTCGCACAAGTCAAGCCCCTGGATCCATACAAACGTCAAGAAGCCGAGACAATCGCATGGACCAACGGTGTCAAGACCGAGACGTGCAGCGAGGGTGGTCTGAATGTTGGGTTCATCAACAATGGAGATTACATCAAAGTCAAGGGTGTGGCTTTCGGTAACGGTGCCAAGAGCTTCAGTGCTCGTGTAGCTTCTGCGAATAGTCGAGGTGGCAAAATCGAGTTGAGGCTGGGAAGCGAGGCTGGCAAGGTTGTTGGTACTTGCACGGTGCCTTCGACTGGGGGTTGGCAGAGTTGGAGAACTGTTGAGTGTCCTGTTAGTGGTGCTACTGGGACGAGTGATTTGTTCTTGAAGTTTACTGGTGAAGGGTCTGATTACTTGTTTAACTTTAACTGGTGGCAGTTTAAGTGAGGAAAGATGCTGAGGGGGTTACACGCAACAGAACTACTGTCCTCTGTGCATCAGGGTTAGATGGATCAAGGTTTCATCCCGAGTATGCTCAATTCGCTATATAATGTTGAACGATGGGATATCTGAAGATGTCCGCAAGGTGTACTTGACAAAATCACATTTCGATAATGCGATCAAAAGTGTGACTTTGTCCAATGCTCCTTGCGGACATAGTCAGATGTGTTACCGTTAACCTACATAGCTTATATATAGTCTTCAAGTACATTACTTTTGCCACTCGCTTCTTACTCATCAGTAACTTCTCTTCTTTATTCAATCCAAGTAAAGAATCGTCATGAATTTGATCTTACTAGTGTGATTGAGCAGGCACATTACATGCCACCGCGTAAACAAAGTAAAGGATAAATATTGTAGTAAATGCCGATACAAATATTACGTTAAGGCCAAGCCTGTAAATAGCAAGTGGGTAAGAGTCAATGAATTGCCCAAGTTTGATGATGGTGTTGAGATCTGGAAGTAGTCAAACCGAAAGAGTGAAATGAACAGCTTTATGCTGGAGGAGTTAAGTAGCCAGGACCTGTCATTCGATTACAAAGAAGGCTACCATAAAGTGTGCACATGATTTCAATGCTTCACCCACATGCTTCTCAATCTCACGAACTATATACAATCTGAAAGTTGTCTCTCCAATCTACCGGTTATCGAATCTCTCAACCTTGACAGAACCACCAAGCTTCTTCGTCGCAAAGTTGTGGATACTCCACCTATTGCCAGGGAAGAACTCCCAATAAGTACCCAAAGTCATACGACTTCCCAAGCTCGTCCAGCTGTTTCCATCAGTGCTGTAGCTAAATGTCGCACTTCCAGCCTGTCCAGGGCGAATATCAGCATTAGCACGAAGATACACCTTTCGGAAAGAAACATTGTCGCGTCGACCAGCCACGCTGCCGGTGGACTTGGTGCTCCAGTCTTTGTTCATGCTGACGTCCTGAACCATGACGATGTTGAAGCTGTTGCCTTCGCGCTCAACGCCAATCCAGGCTGATTGATCGCGTAAAACTCCGAGACCTGTGCGGTCGCCGTCGGCCATTTGGGAAAAGTCGATGACGGCTGTGGCTTGGCCTTGGGGACCGCGGATGCGATGGGTGAGGGTGTTGCGAGCTTGGTAGAGATCCTTGGTGACGGTGACGGTTCGGAGGGTGAGACCGTTGTTCACGGTAAAACCGTTAGTGTCGGGGTTGTGGTTCCATTCCCAGTCAGCTCGGAGCTTTGAGCCGGGGAAGTTGTCTGTGCCGATAGGACTAGCAACATCGCGACGAGGAAGAGGATAATCGTAGTCGCCCCAAGCACCGTTAACAGTAGTGATCTGGGGGAAACCGTCACTCTTCCAAGTAACTGGTGCAAGAACAGGGCATCGTCCTCCAGGGTACATGTCTGAGAAACCCATGTACCACCAATCACCCTTCTGGGTCTGAACAAGACTTCCCTGATGAGGAGATCCAGCCTTGGGTACATTGGACAATTTAAGTCTATCAGCAATGATGCGATTGTCGTACGGTCCCCAAGGTCCACTAGTGGACTTTGCAATGTACTGGCCATCCGGGGGACGAGTCAAGAAGATGTACCAGTTCCCATTGCGCTGGTAAAAACGCGCTCCTTCGAGCGTCAAAGGAGGTCTAAGCACAACCTGCTCCTTGACTTCACGAGTCATGTCCTTGCTAAGCTGCGCAACATGGATATCATCACGTCCATACGCGACATAGGGAGTATCCGTCTCATCAAAGTGCAAACCAGCATCATAGTAGCACTTGTTAATCTCGCCACCCTTGGTCCACGGGCCCATTGGGTTCGAAGCGCTGTAAACATACGTCTTCGCAAAGCCACTGATACAAGCGACAAAGTAGAACTTCTTATCGCTTTCTCTGTATCTAAGCGACGAAGCCCAGATGCCCTTGACGTAGGCGCGTCCTCCATTCTGAAGACTGTAGTTGGGAGACCAGTCGAGAACGGGGACGGAATGGCCGATGTGCTCCCAGTTGACGAGATCGTAGGAGCGTAGGACTGGGGCGCCTGGGGAGTAGTGGAATGTCGAGGCGGTCATGTAAAAGGCGTCGCCTGCGCGCGTGACTTCATTGTCGGGAAGATCTTCCCAGACGACGGGGTTGGTGAATTTCTGAGCGGTTGTTGCCGCCAGAGAGGAGAGGAGGCCAAAGATGGCGCTCTTCTTGAAGCCCATCATTTTGAGGAGAGTGATGGTTGGCTTTGGAGAGTCAAAGACTGTCACCGACTATGGCCTGGTGTCGAGTTTATAGTAGAGTTGCTATTGCCGTCTAATTACATCATTGGTGGACTTGGCAGGAATATGATGATCTGGGGATAGAAAGCTTGACTCTGATTCGAACGGCAGTAGCTGTCCATTTCTGGCTGTTTTCGTTTGTTGGTTGCCTCCGATTGGAGGAGAAATGACTGTTGAATCAAACGATCGATGCGGGGTACCCTGTAGAGTTCATCATTTAAATTCCCCAACTGCCGGTCTGGATAATGTACCCAGTGGGAGAAGTCTGGATGATTCTTCAAATTGCGGAGTGTCATTCGGCTAAAAGGTGATCGTTGCAGTTTTGTCTTGCGCTTTGACCATTTTCAGCCATCGTCAACGGTATGTGAGGTCATTCAGCACCACCCGTTACCAAACCATCTGGCACGCTTGCTACTGTACAGAACATCGCCATCCCTAAAATAACAGTCTTCAATTTGTCGCTGCGTAACAGAGTGTGCATTCCCAAATGCTGGCGAACATTTGTTTTATAAATTGGGTTCAAAGCCCGTGAACATGTGAACCAATTCCTATTGGACCGCCTAACATTGAATACCTACCAACTCCATAACAAATGTACCCCAAACGAACAAGGATTCCAATTACACCAATAGACTGGACGCGAAAGCGGAGCGAGCGATATTGTCCAATTTCGGTTGACCAGACTAGAGCGCGCGCTCTGGAACAAAGCGTCGCTTGAGGCTGGTCCAAAATGATGTCGAGACATGAGACATGAAAAAAGAAAATGAAGATAGAATGGAAGGTAGAAAAGATAATCCGTTGCAGACAGAGAGGCATTTCAAAGAAACTAATTCATACGTGCGCAATCTCCATTATACTCAGTCATAACTCATTACCCTAATGATAAAACGCGAGGGTATCCTTCCCTCGTATTATACAGGCCATCATCATGTTGAATCCCAGGCTTTCAAGCGAAAACATAACCCCATGATATCTCATCGGTCCGGCGCGGGTAAATACCGATGAATATACTCAACCTTGACCTTGACCTTGTCCCTATCATGCGCACAACAAAGCAAACAACAGTAAATAAGCCAAAGAACAATTACCAAACTCAACAAGAAAAGACAAAGAAAGACCTCCATAGCAACAAACTTAATAAGTGCACCCAAAGTAAAAGCACCATTACCAGGTCCATATATGTCTGATTCAGGCATACCCGCAAGTTCAATGATTCCTCGCGGACCCTCACGCATAGCGTACCCAACCATGACAGCACATCCAACAAAAAGCATTGCATCAAGTAGAGCAAGTGCGTAGAGCATCCAGCGTTGTAGAATACCGCGCAGGAGTGTGAAATAGAAGACTGTGAGGATCATGATGACGGCGGAGAGGATGGTCGAGATAACGCAGAGACCTGCTGCGCCTTTCATGAGATCTCTTGGTCGAGATGCATTGACGAGATCATCTTGGATCTTTGCAAGTGCGCTTGTCCAAGGCGCCATTTTCTTCTTAACCAGTGACTCAGTTGCAGTGTCGCCAAGATGAGCTTGGATGGAGAAATGAATCATTTCTTCGACGCTGAAGACGGGTGGGAAGGCTGGCTTGCAGGATACAGACTTGGTATCTTCGAACAGACCTCTGGTCTGAACATCGATGCAAATGCCTAAGAAAATGATGTCTTAGTACAAAACCAGGCGTATGATGTACATGGGAAAGACTTACCTGAGAAGCCCCAATACCAATACTCCGGAAGCTCAGCCATCTGAAGCCTGGTGGGGGAGATGCCGGTTACGTTGGCAGTGGCATTGACAAGTTCTGCACTTCCAACTTTGAACAGGTGGACGGGCTGGGTATCAGGTGAAGCGCAGCTGACGAGGACAACAATGTTTGCTATAAATCCCACTGGTCCAGGTATTAGTTATTCATCTCTGTGATGGGCATGTGAGGATAGTGCATACTTAGGATGGCCAGCATGAACCATATCATACCGATTCTGGCCTCGCCGACGCCGATAATCCGGAGGAAGAAGTTGTTGTAAGACATGGCGCTACTCTGTATTTGCGACACCTTAGATTGCAGGTGGTTAAAATGTTAAAGAAACGAGCGTGGAAATGAACGAGCGTGAATAGAACGAATGTCGATGTAGTGAGTGTCAACTTGAAGCTGCAAATCCAACATCTCTAGCAGGACATCAATCCCATTTATAGTCAATCTCCCCATCACCAACAATCCTCTCATCCCAAAATAACATTTTAAGAATTTATGGTTGCTTTCAAAGTGCTGCAGGTACGATCGGCAGTGTAAGCGCTGAGGCTGAACAAGTTCGTTTGCATTGGTCAACGTTTCGGTAGTTGGCCTTAGTAATGCGGCCTTGACAAGAAGCTGAATTTGCGGCTGAGAATTGCCAAGCTGTCATTCGGTGATGAAGCGCTACGCTTCTTGGCGAGAATTGCTTGTCGGGAGCATGATTCGGGTTGTTGGTGGTATTTTCGCATACAGATGTCCACGTCCAAGCTAGTTGGTTCAATTCCGCCTTTACAAGTCCGTTATCTATTTGCGGATTGACTCGTCTTGCATATCATTGTTGAGAGTCTAGAGTTATGCAGGCACTGTTGAGATGTTGTTAGGTTAGTAAGGTTACCTACCCAGTGGCGACGCGACCTACGCGCTGTGGTGACGCCTGCAGACCGCTGAGGTAGCAAGAATAGGTCGACTGAAGGTTGCATGATCAGTTCCTCCAGAACCTTACTAGCATGTCTACAGCACTTCCATGATTCAGTGGCGAGTTTGAAGGTACCAAATTAATTGATTCACGTTACCAAGTTAAACTACTACTTATTAAAATCCCATACCAATCACTCATTTCTTAACATGACCTTCATCAATCTGAACAGCCTGACCCTCAATGTCCCCAAGCTTCTCACCCATAGCCTGCTGTTCCGCGATCTCATCGGCAGGGATCCTATCAGGCGTGGTATTGACAAGCATGATCATTGGCAGCAGCGAAGCGCCGAGAAGAGCAAAGGTCACGCAGCTGAAAACATCAGTACTATGTCTCCTGCAGGAGAAGGGAGGAAGAAACTTACAAGCCAACCAGAGGATCACTCTTTGTCTGAGTATTCATACCATACGCGATAGCTTGACCAATAGCCTCGAGACATCTAAATGCAGCACCATTCCGCACGTTCTCTACAATTGAGTTAATCATTGTCCCGGCGCAATAAATGTTTAACGTACCTTGCGCATCTGTAGCAAAAGAAGACAGAAGCCAATACATGTAACTCTGCGACAGTGGTCCCGTAGTCTGTACAAAGAAATAGGGCAAGAAAGATGTCGCGAACAAGCCATCGTCCCAGTCAATTGCACCAGGGTCATTGCGCTTGAAGCGAACTTGCATGATGATGGACCAGATGTATACTCCCACGTTGAGAATGACGACGGTGTAAAGACCGATTTGAGCGCGGCGACGTTGGGCGAGCTTCTTGGCGTCGAGGATGAAGCCAAGACCAAAGCAGCCGATGCTAGAAGCGGTTAGTAGTGGACTGTGATTGAAAGGGTGATTGACTTACATGCAGAAGAAGGGTGAGATGAGAGATGAGAGAGCTCTGGAGCGGACAGTAAAGTAGATTCCGAGATACGTTGACCAAGATCCACTGTAATGTCTGTTAGTCACCCGTACAGTATTGGAGAAGAGCGTCGCGTTACCTGTAGAAGAAGGACCAAACAGCCCAGATAGACGACAAAACAATGAGTCTGGAGGTCATGGTCTTGGCAATGCGTTTGATCTCCAGTTTTGTGGAAAGAGTTTCAGCGGTGACGATCTTAGTACCATCAGATCGAATGACGTGTTCAAATGGTGTGATCATGAACGCAAATGGAAGACTATACACATGTTAGCATGTCATGGAATTTGGGGGTGATGGTACTTACGCTAGACATTCGATGATGAGGAATGCGATGTATGTATCCGGTGTAACTCCACCGCTGACACCTTTCTCATTGTTCTTGGAGAGACTGGTGCAACATTAGCATATGCAGATACTTCTGGAAGTGGAATAACTTACTTAATAGCACCACCAACAAGCTGTCCCAAATTTCGCGACACGATCCACAAGGCTAAGTATTTACCGCGAGCACCGGATGGCGCAAGGGTCATGATGGCACCGGCTTCGGCGACGTACCAACAACCGGTTCCGATACCGCCGATGACACCACTGAGGATGAGATACTACATAGCTGTTATTAACATAAGCTGTTAGAGGTATTGTTGATTGAACGTACCCATTGGTTGCCGAACTTGCTATTGCAGTAGTACGCTGATCCCTGAATGGGGAAGGACATTGATCCGATAACAAGCGCCCATTTGACGCCGAGTTTGTTGACAATGGGACCACCCATACAGCAAGCTAGAATACTGTGTCAGTACAATACCTAGGGACCCTTCTTAACTACTCACTGAAAGCCAAAGCAGCATATCTCAAAGCAGTAGAAATATTCGACACCTGAGGCGTCGCAAGACCACCACCACCCAAGCCAGCAATAGCATCCGACATAGCAGGACCACAAAAAGCCTGGATACTCAAGAGTATCATCTGAGTCAAACTGTGCCGCCATATATACTTCCACAGAGGAACATCCCTGGTGGAAGTCATATCGGCTACTCGCACCGACTCGGCACGAGCGTTTTCGGGAGGAGAAACAGTAGTCTTAGAATCGGCCATGATTAATTGAACAAAGACAAGAAACTGATTGAGTGAGAAAAACAAGGGAATTTCATGATCTTTAAATATCTAAACTGGCGTCAACCTTATCATGATTTCCCCACGGGGTCATTCTCCTTGTCCCCCGCTTAAGATTGTAGAGTGAAGGTCCAAGCGACGGCTAGTGTGCCTGTTAGTGCGCGACCAATCAGGTGTTTGCCGTTCAACCTTCCCCGCGGGGTTTAGCGCAGACGTTATCAGTCAAGAAGGTCCAGCCGAGACGAGATATGACTCGTGATGCGATATCGAAGTCATGATAGCAAAGCGGTTCCGCGATGATTGCCACTAATTGCCACTATTGATTACAAAGAGTTCAATTATTGGTAGGCGAATTTTCGGCATCCTGTGTTTGCGGGCAAATCTTGATGCGACCTCGGCAAATTACTTGATGAGGTCCGTACTTCAATCCATTGGGTCATGCGACAACGGCGAAAAAGGCAAAGAAAAAGAAGATTGACCTACTTATCAGTGGGAAACGACTTAATCTAAGTTTGAATTGATTCAATGATAAAACCGCCTGGCCTTGCATGTTTGACACTCCGGGATTTGTAAGCTAGAAGCTTAATTGGCATTACCGACAGAAGAATACTACCCTATACTAGCATACATGTAAGACACATCTATTGATACAAGTCCATACAGGACAACACAATAACCGTTCATTTGTTATCAATAACACCCAGCCAACAGTAAAGTGAAAACTTAACCACAATTCAATATTCCTTGTACTGGGCTTGCAAAGATCTGTGTTGGGTGTCGTGACCAGCGACCGTGTGACTGCTCTGTATCTTTCTTTGTTGCGATGGGGACATGACTGGGTAATGTAGTGCGATGGTGTTGATCGACTTGTCGGAGTCCCTTTTCAGATCTCACACTGCAAACCCCAGACAAACATTTTTCTTTCGTTGTGCCAGCCTCATGTCAAAACCATAGATTTAGTTTATAAAGCTCGAAAATAGACTTTTGAACAACACCTAGGCAAGGGCTCAGGCGACGGATCAAGGTTGGATAAACGAAAGTCTAAACTCACACAAAAGCATTTCCAACCCCCAGTTTCATCTTCCATCTTTTCTTTTTAACATCCTGTTTATTCTAATTTACCTGCCTTCTCGCGGAAGCAACAACCTTCCCATACCAACATGTCGCAAGAAGACGAGCGATCCCCCATTCAAACCGTGTCGGCGCGCTTTCGGGTCGCAACAAGTCCTTTACGACGCCTCCCTCTTATCTCGTCCCATCCGAATGGATTACAAAGCCGGCTTGGTGCAAAGATTGCCCTCGCCATCCACGATCGAGCAGAAGAGGTTCTGGAAGCTTTCAAGCTTGTTGACAGTAGTGATGACGAGGATGACTACGAGGATTACTACGAGGTTGACATCTCGATGCGAGAGACGAGGAATTGTCCAGAGACAGCGGCACCGACTATTATGATCGATTTCAAGAATTTCCCGACAAACCGCGAAGCATTACACAAGGCCACGCAACAAATCGCCGAGTTTGCCCGGGATATCTCTAATGAGCCATTCTTTGTCGAAATGATTGACCAGAGACTCGTTTACAATATCGGTTACGGGCCTGTGAAAGATCGCCCCGACTTACTTCAATGCTGGGACAAGATGCGGGTTCTGGTGTACGAGTGTCTCGAGGCGCACGAAGCTACCAAAGGTTCCATGACTTCAATAAGTCTGTTCCGCTATGGCACGCGACTGTATTACGGGAATAGCCCGGTTACTATTTCCGTCACGGTCGATTTTCACTCACAAGAAGTTGGATGGCCAGACGTCATCGAGGATATCGAGAAGGGCCTAAAAGAACATCAATTACCGCCTCTCTACGTTCATATTGAGCACAACATTGGCTTTTCCTCTGCGCCCCCGTCAGTACTGGATTCGGAGGGTGAGCGTGCTAGCAACAGAATTGGTCGCGGGTACATCGAGACCGCCTACAACAAAACGATCAACCTCGGCGAAGCGATAGGCCCTGCTAACTTCGTCATGAGAGAGGATTGGACCGAAGGCTATTCGGGACACGGAAATTTAGGCTGTTATGTTGAAGTCAAAACAGCGCAGGGTTCATGGGAGAAGTACGGGCTGACCAACTACCATATTGTACGGGGTGCCTTCCGAGGTTTCAACACTACAATCGTCGACAAAGAAACGGTCCTAATCACACCATCAGCTCAGTCCGCTCTCCTTGCAGCTGATGAAAATGGATTGCCCCCCGGCTCACATGAAGCTCTAGCCATGATGGAGAGTCCCCCAAGGTCAATGCACGACTACACTCTTTGGATTGCGCAGATAAACCTGGATGCAATGAACGAATCGCTACAACGGGTTCAGGATAATATTATGGGATTCTCGGATGCAGAGAAGACCTACGCACGTGTAGATGGGTACAAGGTTGAGCTGATCCAAGAAGTGGAAAAGAAGAAAGACTTCTTCTACTTTTACCAACATGCTATGGGCGAGATATTTGCTGCTTCTGGCTTTAACAGAAGGACCCCCGAGAACGATAGACTTGACTGGGCGTTGATCAAGGTAGCCGAGTGTCGAACCGGCAGTAACATCCTGCCCGATAGGTCGGCTTGGGAAAGGCCTGTAGGACGTACCCTGGACACTCCTTTCTTGACGTTCGGCCGACAACTTAAGCCTCCGGGTGATCAACCCGACACGAGCGAGAGCATCAGCCTTGAGAACCAAGTACAATGCGAAGAGGGGTTCAAATACGGAACTACGACTGGCCCAATTCGGGGGGAATTTCACATATTCAAGACTGATGTCCAGTTCAAGGATGATCAACACGTCGGCCACGATCCGTTGTCTAGCGAGTACCTCTTCCAAATGCAGAGAGAAGTAAGAGACGAGCCCTTTGCTGGTTCAATTGTGTATGATAGGTGGGGATGTGTCCTCGGCCTCTTATCTAGAGGTCTTCAGCCTCAGAGAGCAGAGTATTTTCATGTGTTTCGTCACATAAAGGAGTCTTCGAATGGAAGAATCGTCGATATCCGTGTCGCGCAGGATCAGTCAGCTTAGGAGACTTGATAGTAAGGTTACCACCATGAATTACACTTTCCAAGCACTATGAATTCAATGACCACACGAGACCTTTTTATTGCCTTGCCTTGTCCTGACATTAGGGTTTGCCTATGTATACCATGTAGTCTTGAAGAGCTTTAGGCGTATTCAAGGGCTCTTCTTTTTTTACTTTTCCAAAGTCTTAGGAGAGGGTTAGATGACACTTATACGTGATTTAAGCGAGTCTCAGATAATGATCATTAAGCTTTTCGTCAGGAGAGTGACACTTTCAAAGTATCCCATTATGTCTTCAATATCAGTGTTTTTTAGCCACAATTTGCGGGCAATACTCCAATGCGTCACAGTCTGACCCTATATACCGTAACAACATGTGCAATCAGGCACGCCCGGTGTATCTAAGCCACTGAAAGGTTCTCTTTCTATTCAGTTCACTGGGAGATGGGGTAGCAACAGAGATCACATAAAGCTTACCTTAGCGGCTATTAATTAATTAATCCCCTAGGAAGCTAACACCAGGTTTACATTGGTTTAGGCTAGGTATCCACCAGGCGTGCCCAATTTCATCCGTTCCTACAGTAGTTGACTTCTCGTCGTCAATCGCATCAGATCCGAAGCTCGATCCTCTGTATTTCGTTATTCATTCAGCCTAGACATCTCTACTTCCCAGCCAAGAAACGCACAAAATCGCTGCACCTGCAGCCAAAGCGCCCAGGACCACCATTTGCAATCCTTCAACAACACACCCCGTCATCCGTTCATCCCCGGTACTCAGCATCCATTTCTTACCAGCTCCAAAGGTAAACAGCACCACTAAACAAAGAAGAGTACTGAGTTGTAATCCGGATCCGACTGTACTGGTGAAGAAGTAGGGTAGAAGAGGTATCACACCACCCACTGCGTAGCCGAGTGATATTGAAAGACCCGAGGTGACTGGCGAAGTCGGCTGATGTGGAAGGTACAATATGCTTTTGTTGAAAGTTTCAAGGCGTAAGATGGTTCGTTGAGGGCTTATTGCGGTTCCTTGTACTGTTTCCAAGATTGAAGTAATTATCGATGGGGGAAGATCCAATGGCTCCAAGTGCCGTCGCACGAGATCATCAATCCTCGCATGCACCTTTTCCAAATCGTCAACCATGCAATCCGTGTCGCTACTTCCAGCGCAGTCACTGAGACTGCTCGAGCCTTCGTCGCCGGGTGAATCCGGCAGAGAAGGAACGCACTCATCACGCGCGGCAAGGTATCCTCCAATTCCCATACTGATGCTTCCAGCACATAACTCCGCCAGTCCACCAGTTATGACAGTATCTGTCTTACCCAGTGAACTAAGCCCTGCTGTCAGAGCAAACGGTACAGTGAGGCCATCAGAGAAACCGAGTGTGAAGTCGGAGAGGAAGCGCTTGAATGCTGGACTTTGGGATGACATTATTTCCAGTGACTGAGGTGCAAACCGTGGAGGTGCAAGGTAGCAACCAGTTTTTCTTGTTCTTCTTGCGACTCCCACACAGATATCGTCTTAGCGACAGACTCATCAAGAGGTAGCCACAAATTAATGGTAAATTTCAGAAAGAGTCAATTACTCCGAACGTTCAATGTTCAAACGTGGCACAACACCACGTGCCTCAGATCAACAACCAGAGTCTTTGCAATTGACCTGATCCTATTCGATAACAAAAGATAATTTCGGCACTTTCTGCCGTTGCGATGCCGTTATTTCCGTGCGCCATTTACATTGTTGACTTCCAGAAGCACATGCGATAATGCGGCGTTTTTAGTGGCTCGGCTGCTAAGCGATCGCAGAGCGCTAACAACCGAGGTGGGGCTCACCATCCATGGTGCGATAGTGGGACAGATCTGCCACTGATATCCACCAGGCGTTGTGAGTATGGACCGTGCAGTGAATCCCAGACGGCAACAACGCCAACTGGGGCGCATCCTAGCTACCGCGCCACAACTAAAAACTCCCGGGGTCCTAACAGGCGGAAATGACTGAAAGAACTTCACTGACCCTTGCATTGTTGTCAATTGCGAGATTTCACAGCTTCAAGTTTGTGCAGGGACTTTGTTAATTCTGTGACAAAACACATAAATGATAATCACGAGATAGATGTAATAGAACTCATCCATTGGTCGGGCTGACATCTCCAGTTGGCTGGGCAACGCATTTCATTTTACATAGACGTCGGTTGTTCCGCGCCCAGCGTCGGGCCGCGACTTGGCGATCTACGATATGACCTTGGCAAAATCCACCTTTGGGTTTAGTGACGGTCACTAATTTTCTTAGGAATAAAAAAAATAAGATAGTGACAGAATACCTGTAGCATCCTTTATTAAACAACACTATTGATCGCACAGCTTTGCTACACTTTATGACTTGCGAGATGACAGTAAGGTACCTGTAATGAAGTATCTAAACATCCATTGAGATTCTCCGCCTGATCTGTACATCAACCGTCTATGCCAAGATACTGCGAAATGAAAGCTACTTCTTAACAGGCTCATAACCCTTAGGAGGATTCAACCCATCATTAACCTCAATGACATCCCGATAATAACTAGGCGCATCACTCCCCTTCCACTCCTTCTTAACACCCTCAAAAACCTTCCTCCCCGAGAACGTCTTCTCCAAGTCTAAATTCGGCGCAGCATACCTCTTGTTTCCACCAGCAGTGTTGAATGGTCCTGCGTAAGAAGCATTCCAGAAATATTTATCAAGCGCACCAGTCTTCCACTTTCTGATCTTATCACCAGTCTTTTTCGCAACGAGATCGAACACATTTGCGCCAACGTCCCAACGGCCGAGGGTGTCGAGATCCCAGTTTGCTTGGACTGTTGATAGTTCGGAGTAGTGGTTGTAGAAGTTTGAGTCTGTTGTGCCGACGAGATGTTTTGGTACAGCATCGCCGACGAGAATGCCGAGGATATGATTCTGGCGCGCATAAGATTCGTTTTCGTCCCATGTGATAAGAACGAGTGTGTTATCCATGAATCGCTTATCTTCCAGTAACGGCTCAACAAACGCACGGGCCCAGTTGCCAGCGACAGTAACACTGGTATCATGTCCATCCGAAGTCATGTTGGGTGTAATAAACATCCACTGCGGCAACTTCCCCTCCTTAAGATCCCTATGAAACATAGATTTTCCAGTATCAACCATAGACAGATTCTTAACCTGCGAAAGACGCTGTTCCGAAGTTGCTACACTATCGTGAAGAACAGCAGGGTTATGCTTCCTGACGTAATCATTCTTGCCGTTCTTGTGGTTCACCCAAGCAAAACCTTCAAAGCCGCTGTACGGTTGGTCTTCTTGGTATAAGCCCCAGGAAATACCGCGGTGTTCGAGAAGGTCGATTATGGTGGAGATGTTGCGTGGGTTGCGGTTAAACGCGTCGTTTTGCATGCCAAAGTAGTCGCCGGCTATGGCGGCCATGTAGTTTGGTTCTGAGGGGTGGGTTACTGCGAAGTAGTTTGAGAGGGTAATTCCTTTTGATCTGAACCAAGAGAAGTTGGCTGTTAATTTGTTAGACCAAGCACTCATTAATTCTGGATAGCGCACTCACGGTCACCAAAGGCTTTTTCGTAATTCTCATTCTCAAAGTAGATAATGGCGATGCGATCGAATGCTTTGCCTTTCACTTTGGAAGTGGGACTGCTGGTTTTGGCTGTTGCTGCTGCGGCGGCGACTTCAGCTGTTCCAGTAGCCGTGTACTTTGTCTCCCATCCTGTCTGGTCTTTGCGGGCGAAAACAAGACCTGCGAAGGTCAAGAGCGCAGCGGATCGGAACAACATGATGGGCACTTTTGCTTGATTGATCTGATCTGAGGTTTGTAGACAGTCGCAATCAATTGCGATTTATATGTACCTGTGTCATCAACGCCCAACCCCCGTGCTCAGACGGAGAATATGCCTCGGAAAGTGTGCCGAGTCCCCACCGTCGGTCGCCATAAAAGGCCAGATGGAAATACCATCCGTGTTTTTCGGAACTTTTGAACATTCTTTCGTTTATTTAACTCCCAATTGAAGATCACTTTGGGGCACGTGTGGTCGCTTTTCGGATCGACTTGCATTCAATTTTGCCGACAGATCCGACAGCGCTAAGATCCCTGTAACATCCACTGAGGCAACGTCCGAATAATTGAGCTGAGTTGTTTTGACAATTCTATTGAACATGCCAATTTTCCTGTAATTGTATTGAGTCGAAATGTGCGATGGAAAGTCTATCTGGGTCAGGGACGACGACTTCGAATTGTCGAGCTCGTCAGCCTCATTTGAAAACGTACTTGAAAAGCCGGATGACGTCACTAGAAGAGATGAGACTTTCCTGGGGAGGTGGATGAGATCTATCATTTCGATTCTCACAGTAATCTCCATCTTCGGCCTCACGATATTCGTCTTTTACCAAGAAGCTTCAATCCGACACCAAAGCAAAATTCCTTCGAAAAATTCACACCAAGTACAACATTCACCAAATGTCATCTACAACGAATCTGTCCCATTAAAACCTCAACTCCGCGACACAAACCAATACATTCTCTCACCGTCATGGAACCTCACTTCACCTCCAACAACACGAGAACACTTCTGGACGATATCAGAAGCTAGTCTTAACCCAGACGGCATTTTCCGACCGATGCTTCTCATAAACAACCAATTCCCTGGTCCTCTCGTCGAATGCAATGAAAACGACACCCTAATAATTCATGTCAACAATCAAGCTTCCAACGCAACCGCGATTCATTTCCACGGCATGTTTCAAAACGGAACAAATAATATGGACGGAACGGTGGGAGTAACTCAATGTCCCATTGCGCCGAACTCGAGTTTTACGTACAAGTTTGATGTGAGGGGGCAATTTGGGACGTATTGGTATCATGCGCACCATAGCGCTCAAGCTTCCGATGGATTACTTGGTCCGATGATCGTCCACTCTGAGAGGGAGAGGCAAATGGATGTTGTGAGTGATAGAGTGGTCATGGTGCAGGATCACTATCACAATCTGACTTCAGAGTTATTGATGGAGTATCTGGCACCCGACCAAGAGAACAACGAGCCTGTGCCAGACAACGGTCTTATCAACGGACGAAACATTCGCGACTGTGCCGATTTTGAAAGTTGGAACTGCAACGCCACAGACCGCGATATGCTGAAGATTGATTTGGAAGCGGGGCAACGGCACAGACTTCGAATCATCAACGTCGGTGCATTTGCCGAGTTCCAGATCCAGATTGATGAACATCCTTTCTACGTCACCGAAGTCGACGGCACGGATGTCCACCCTGAACCGATTCATCGTCTGAACATCATGCCTGCGCAACGGTATAGTGTTGTTCTGGAGACGAATGTTACTACAGGAGAGGCATTTTGGATGAGAGCGCGGATGGTAACGCATTGTTTTAAGAATGAGAATCCGCGGTTACAAGCTGAGACTAGGGCGATTATGCGATATAAAAGCCCCGACAAGCCGGTATCAACTGAGAAGCCTAGCAGCAAAGAGTGGTCGGAAGCAATCGAGGTCATCTGTCGCGATCTCAACACCAGCACGCTTCGACCCGTGGAAGCCATCTCCCCACCTCCAGCCGACGAAGTCATCATCCTGCGCGCAAATTTTGAGATCGGAGATTGGCGTTTAGCAAGAGGCTTCTTCAATGATTCAACATGGCATCCCAACGCAACCAATCCATCTCTCCATCGTTTTCTCGACACCGGTGTTCAAAGCACTTCTGAGCACAAGCCAATTGCTGTCAATGACAAAATGTTCGACCGAAAAAGCGAACTTGTTCTAGAAACAAACGGCATCAGAACAATCGACATTTCCATAAACAATTTCGACGATGGAGCGCATCCATTCCATCTTCACGGTCACAAATTCTTTGTTCTCCTACAAGGACAGGATGGCTATCCACCAAGTCCCGCCGAATTACCAGCATACCTCGAAAAACACAATTTGTTGGAGAATCCTCTGAGGAGAGATACCGTTACAGTGGAAGGATATGCTTGGGCCGTTATCCGTGTTGTGCTGGATAATCCGGGTTTATGGGCTTTCCATTGTCATAATACGTGGCATGCTGAAAGTGGTATGATTATGCAGATGTTGGTAAGATCTGAGGTTGCCAAGGGGTGGACGGTGAGTGAAGAGGAGAGGAGAATGTGTAGGAGGGAGGGTGTTGAGAGGGGGATGAGGCCTGATGATAGTATATGGTTTGGACAATTCTAGATGGGCGAATAATAATATTTTGCACCTTGTTGCATTTTTGATCTCAAGTTTGGAGCAATGAGGAGTGACAAACATGAACAGTAGAATGCAAGTTACTTGGGGACAGCAATAATTGATGCCTCGGGGATTTACCTTACACACTCTGTAGAGGTCCTGTTGACCGACCAAGTCCAGGGCAATTGAGAGTCACGTCAGAAGCGAAGAATATAAACATTGAGGCACTTGCTGCATTTATTGAAAGTCATTTACTGATAACAAACTAATCGCACAACACAAAGAGCCGTCCAGCAGCTAATCCGCTCGAGTCATGATCGCAATGGTCTCATACAAATCCTCCGAAGTAAGATCATCATAAACAATTCCAACGATCTCAAGTTCAAGCTTGACATCCGCATATGGCTTCGTCATGAAAAGCTGGGCGATGTAGCGACGGTCCTCTTGGCTGATCTGGTTAAGGTTCAAGTTATCAAGCGCATCAGCCAGACCTTGGCCAATCGGATCCTCCTGGACTGGCGGAAGAGGACGAGTGGCCTGTTCGTAATAGTTTTCCGGAAGGGGGTCAAACATGTCGGCGTCGGGTTGCCATCCCATGCTGTCATCAAACTCAAGGATTTCACAAGAATAGCCAGGTTTAGGTTGATGTTCTGGGGCTTTGGGGATACTGACCTGAGCATCGGAAGGTCCTGCCTTCGCGATTTCCTTACCTTTGTCCTGCTTTGCCTCCTTGGGCTCGATAACCTTCGTGCCTGATTCTCGTGCAGGCTGCTCAGACTTAGGGTCATTGGGGTTGATAGATAGTTTCTTGAACTGCTGGTGCAGTTCAAGGTTCTCGCCCATGGCAGGAGTGCCTGAGGCAGAGTTGGCGTTGTTGTTAGACATGATGGATGTTGGGACGAGAATGTGAAATGTCTTTGGAAGGGAAAGGTTTGTGATGGAATGTTGGCTTGCTATATAAACAACAGAAATACGATGTATGCTGCAGTATGCCAAAGGAACAGAGCAGAACGTGACATATGTTCAGGTCTCATAATCATCCAGTAGTGAATAGAATAAGAAGTTACAATAAAAGAACAACAATACAAAAGAATTATCGAATACGGTCTATCGCCCGCCACATGTCCAGTCTATGCTAATTGATGACAACCTATCACGTGGTAATTCTCGGGCTTAGCAACTTGGACCTTGAGAAAAACTCAATACTCTTGCTACGAATTGATCTCAAAATACAGGGTTTATATACCAATTTTTCTTCGTCTCTGGTGCCTTCGGGCAAATGGGGGGCAGAGAAGTTTAGGCACTAGCGTGAACGCAAATAGTTTTTTTTTTTTTTCCCTCTTTTTACTAGAGCTGACAAGTTCGAGTTCCTAAGATTCTATCTTCCCCCCTGCTTCTATTTTCACTGTTTAATTCTATCTTCTTTATCATCTTGCACACAATGCATTGTCTACGCAGCTCCAATATCCTACCCTGAACACTCCAATCGCGCTAATTCGAACACAGATTGTGAAGCCCGTGACATCCTGAAGGGGCTTCATTCGCGCCGGCACCGATTCGCCCGCATCGACAGGGATGATGTTCCAACAACCATGACCTATCTAACGCGTTCTGGCAATTGAAGGAAGATGACCTGTTTCATCGGCCGCACTGACGTCAGGAAATAAGACCAAGACATTTCATGTCAGATTGCCGAGATCAATTCAATTGCTGCATCTACAACAACAAGACTAAACTGCGCCCGCGCAACACCCGTCAAAATGGGAATGCCCTACTCTAAACAAGTCCACGCCGCCTTCGACCAAGTAACACCACTGGTCGCGGCTGGTTTCGAAGTTCTCAAAACAACAAAGAACATCGCTATACTTCTCGCTGTCATCCAAGTTCTCGTCGCAATTGTTCTCACACTCACATTATTTGCGATACTGGCGCTGATATATTCTGTTAATCCGGACTTGGAAGATGAGCGACGGGCACTTGTTACGCCATGTATGCAGTGGCTTGCAAGCTGGTTGATTGAATATGGGAATGTGCTGGCTTGGGGATTGAAGGTACTTATTGTGTTGACCACTGGGGGACTGGGGGCATTTATATGGTGGAATAGTACCCCGACCTTTCCTGTTGCTGAGGAGCGGGCTGGAGACGAAGAGGAGGGGGATGATGGCTTGGAAAACACGGATAAATTTGAGTAAAAGATAGGTGCAATTGTTGGGTTTACGCTTGGGAGGTCGCGCGGCAAATGCTTCAGAAAGGAAAAGGGCGGGTTGAATAATACATCATAGCAGAACAAACATGATATCCAATAAAGAACGCACTACCAGTTGGCTTTGTGAGAACAGAAAGGCTGACCATGATCATGAGCTCAGACTAAGCGGCTGTATATCCCAAAACGCATTGCGCAAAGGGTAAACCCTTTAAATTTTAAAGCTTGTAAATTATCATCATTGTTCATGTCCCAACCAGACTTCTCACTAGGGTCATATGAGAAGTCACCAACATACCCCCAGATCCCAAAAAGTAAAGAATATTTGGACTCAGCCAAAACCCAACTTGGGTGTACTGGTGGCATCACTGTCATGGTTCCCTAAGTAACATGGTTTTGGTGGTTACACTGAATGTTGAGAACCCCATCAAGAGGAAAATATTTCGATCAAGGAACAACACGACGTTTATATACGTGTGATCCCTCGTGAAAACTTTATTGTCCGTAGGGCATCAAGCAAACTTTGTGAGAAAGATGACTCACGTCACGGACATTTTGCATTGACCGAGTGACTAATCAGCTCTCAAGGTTCTCTGCCTAGAGTCTCATCAAGCCTCAAGTTAATGATCCGTACTGCGATAGGCAGAAAAAAGCCCCTTCACTACCATTATTGTCATCGTCAAAAACAACAGCAACACCAACAGCCACACACGATGATGTGACTCAGAACGACCATTGCCCTTAGTTACAACAGTGTAGGTAGCCAGCTTTGGCTGGTCCTGGAATCTTTCAACAAGAAGCCAATGGATGACATCGGGATACTGTCTCGCGGAAGAGATGGCGCTGTGATATCTCCCCGCATTATCAACATAACTTAAAATGGCCCCCCTCCTCACCAAAAACTTGATCTGCTCGAGGCGGCCGAGGGAGCAAGCATACATAAGTGCTGTGCCTGCGTCTGATATTTCGCGCTCAATATCTATCCCTTCGTCCATTAGCCAAGGTAGCGCATCGTGAAGCTCCCCGTTTAATATAGCTAGACAGAGTGGCGAGAGGTAAGGAGGCTTGTCTCTAAAAGAGTCCAAGAGTGTGTTTCTGCCATCCCTGGGAAAGCCGCGATATAGCATCCGCGTCACCCTTGAACCAAATGCCAGTAATGAGTCTGAAATGAGATTGATGCCGTCAACGGAGTCGATATGTGGTATAAGGCGGGCATTCAGTATATATGTCCGTATTCGTAGATCATGAGTGTGAAAGATGGTATATCCACGAAGGGAGATCGCCTGTACGTCGCATCCTTGTTGGTGGAAGTAGATAAAGCAGCGTAGCGAATCTACGGAGGAGAGATGCAGGACGTTCTCTCCCCGTACGTTCCTTGTCTCAAGTGACGCCCCCCGCTCTACCAGTAGCCGAGCGACGTGTATGAAGTCATTCCGAGCAGCATGAGCTATCGCCGAAAATCCTTCCAAATCCTTGTGGTCTATAAGCGCACCGTGATCGAGTAAGTATTCGACTAAATCACAATCATCGTCCGATTTGATGACGGCAACAATCAGGGGAGTTTGAAAGTCGTCGTTGAGGCTATTCACATCTGCTCCGGCATGAATAAGGGCTGTTACCATTGGTAAATCGTCGGTGAAAACGTTGATATGCAATGCCGTTACCCCACCTGAGATGTGCCCCCAGTCCTCGCCCAGGTCATGAAAATCAGAGGGAGTCGTTGCACCTGTCAAGGCCACCATCATGGCTGCTTTGTTGGACGGAATATCCTGTTCTTTCCATGGTGAAATCGAAGCACTAGTATGTATAAGTCAGCTACTGCTTTCACTGTTTCTGCTAACATAACAAACCAATATCTTTCAGCATTTGCCTTCAGATGGTCCAAGATCAACTCAAGTGCCTCAACATCATCATACAAAGAAGCAAGATGAAGAGGGCTGATAGGACTATCTGACCAGGCGTACCCACTCTCTAAGGCCTTGTCAAGAAGTTGACTGAGGCAAAACTCAGTGATTGACACTTTGACAGCCTGATGCAGGGGGCCAAATACTTCGTGGACGCTACACGTAGCCTGTCTCGGTACAGCACCGATTGATAATAGCCAAACTACAATGTCGCTCTTGACACAGTATACCGCATATGTAAGAACATCACAAACCCCACAAGTTGGCATGAGACAGTCTATAAGACGGTCCTGGGAGAGTAGCGATTGAAGCTCTTCCAAGTTACCGTCTTGTATACAGTCATCAACGGCCTGTGGCACAAGTGTCGCCTCTGCTTCTATGACTTCTCGGCATTCGTCTTCCACCTCATCGCTTTCCTCACTATCTCCGTCAGACTCCTCGGCCGACGTCGAATCGCATGCCGAACGGTCACTGAAATATGATTGTGCCTTGTCAACGTCACTGAAATATGACTTTGCCATGTCAACATCACTGAAATATGACTGTGCCATGTCAACGTCATGCATTTCAAAAGGCCCTGTACTCGCTGGCCTCGTTGATGGTTCCTCAGCACCCAAAGTTCGTAGCGTCTCAACTGCCTCATGATGCTCGTTCATAAGAGCTATCTCGATTGGACGTTTCTGCCCGTCATTGACTCCGTTGATGCTAGCTCCATGCCGGACTAAGGTAGTAATTGTCTCTACATATCCTAAGAAGCTTGCGATATGTAAGGGCGTGTAGAGCTCTGTCGTACAAGTGTTCACGTCCTCAATGAGATTGTTATTGAGAAGGTAATCGATTATTTCGACGCAGTTTCCAGCGACGGCGAGATGTAGCATCGAAGTGTTATCGATATCCATACCATCCGGCGACGATGGAGGGTAGAATCTGCAAGGTAGGCAAGCTTTCCAATCGTATGAAGAAGTCTTGCGGATCTTGTCGTGCAGGTGCCGAAGTAGGTCGATTCGATTATCTGCAATAGAAAATCTGGTAAGATCCCAACTGTCCGAATTTTGAACGAAGACATCCGCACCCTTTTCTATCAAAAGCTCCACAATGTCGTATCGATTCCAGCGCGCAGCCATCAAGATAGCAGGATCCCCGAGGCGAGAGCCGACTGTAGACCTTTCCTCCACGGACAGGCCATGGTCAAGTGCGAACTTGATTTTCTTCATGGCAAGATCGTCAGACTCCGGAACATTAACGGCCGTCTTTATCAGACCGCACAGTATCTCCAGGTCAGTATCTCCAAATTTATCCCCGAGCGCAAGTTGAGCGGCCTGAAAGACTTCCACAAATATCTGGAACGACCCGCTCTGACAAGTCTTTTCGATAGGTGAGATGTCACTGACACGAATATGTACGGGGACATGTACACCGAGGAGCCAATGCACGAATCCATAGTCGTTCTGCTGTATCGCTCTCATGAGGAAGGCTATAGCAGACGGTTGACTCATGATATCAGCCGGAGGCCGGAGTATGAAGCGTGCGTGATACAAAAAATTCGCTTCCCATCGATAGGGTCTAGGACTGAGCTCAAGAGCTTCGAATTCTTCAAGTACTGCTACCATTGAAGAACACTTGTACTGCTTTTCAAAGGAACCGACGATCTTTGCGTCAACCAGTGCCACTAGCAACCTTCTAATGTTGTGGAAATGGGAAGCAAACCAGGGATGGTTTCCATAACTAACAAGGTCCTGACAAAAGAGTCTCCAAATGTGCTGTGTCTTATTGACCGTGTGATTCGTGGGGGCGAGGTTTATCAATCGTGAGGTGAGTTGTTCGTCTGTTAGCAAGATTGGACCACTCGTCGTCAATATGTGCCGGATATATAATTGGAATGCCGTCATTCCAGACTGACTGACTTGGTCCTTATCATAGGTCTGGACTAGTTCTTCAATAAATTCGTCGCTGCAGCGACTCGTGACCCAATGAAGGGGAAGCATATTTCCAGACATAGCCTTGTTGAGTGACGCACCCTTGGAGACAAGTTCTTGAAAAAGTCCTTGCGAGCCCATCGCCACTGCATATCCTAGAGGATTCTCTTGGGTCTGGAAGAACCCTGAATCATCAGTGCAATGCTTTATCAATAGAGTGGCTGCACGCTCGCAGCCGTGGATAAGTGCCTCGACAAGAGGCGTGATACCGTGAGCGACAGACTTTAGACATCTCTCAATATCCTGCTCAAAGTTCAGGAGTGCTTGTAGGACTTGGATGGAGTCTTTCCTAGCAGCAATATGCCACACAGTAAAGCCGTTATCGCTCAACCTAAGCTCACTGTACCCAGATTGCAGCAATACTGTTACCACCTCGGCGCTATCATACGCACCAGCAATAAAGAGCGGATTACGCTCTTGGTCAATATATCCTGTTTGCTTGAAATGCTTCTCAAATCGGGCGTCTTCAATCAGACGAGCCATATCCTTAGCCCGGTCTTGCTGTGCCGTGTACTTGACGTAGGTTAAGAAGTCATCATCTTGAATCAAGATTGGGAGAAACTGGTTCTCATCGTGGTCGAATGTATCCCAGGAACTATTAGACCGAACCAACTTGCTTACGAACTCTAGCGCTCCAGCGATCTGGGCGCTCTTGTGGGTACAAGCGTCCAAATTGAAAATGGCCTGAATAACGTCGTGGACCAGAGTGTCCTTGAGTTTTTCAACCCGGAACAACGACTTGATCTTGTCTAGGGCATCCAAAGCGAGACACTCGTCCGGGAACACCGCCAAAAGAGCCAAGAACGGACCCGCACCGCCACTTCTGATACATGAGTCTAAAGCCAAACTGCCAATCGAGTGTCTGCCCACCGCTGGGACTTTTACGTCGTGTTCCAGGAGAGTACTAATTGTTCCTTGAAGGTCATCTGAGCTCGGAACGCCAGGCTTGAACCCCAAAGAGATATAATCTACCGAAGCTATCTGGCCAACTCTTGGAAATATATTGAGACCAAGTAAAGCGAAGTGAATTGGAGAAAGGTCTAAGATTGTAGTTGCGTTGACATCCATTTTTGTTTCCAGGAGCCAGCGACAAAGTGACGAAGAGCAAACCATGGCGGCGATATGTAAAGACGTGAGATCCCGGCGTAGGATGAAACTTATCAGATCCATGAGTTTGCTCTGGGTATTTTCATCGATCTGATCGCCAACTGCAAAACATCGCACACAGAGATAAGCAAGCCAATTCAGAAGATACGGTCGCTTGCGTGCCGTGAACAATTCCTCCAGTAGCCTGCCAACGGTTTTATCATCGTGTGTACGTGGAGCCGACGGCCAATGCGTTGCAGCGTAGGAGTAGAACGGGTGGTCTGTACAGCGCTGAATGACTTTCCTATACTCAGACATTTCCGCTACTGGCCGCGACGCGAATTCAGGCGAGAGCATGTGTTCAAGTGAGACCTGAGCCAAAGAGCGCTCGGCGTCTGCTTTGGAGTATCTAAACGACCTAAGCGTTGATTCCTCGTCGATAGCATTCAGGTACTCCTCAACAGTGAAGTGGGCAAGTTCGAATCTGTCGCCTTCGAGGCTCTTTCGGATAAGACTGCTGCAATAGGTCATGATCTCCTTCTCATCAACCATCTCAAGCTTGGCTGTGCCTTTTAGGTTCCTGTTAAGGTCGATGGACAAGGCTTCGCATATCTGAGCGATGCTTAGGCCCTGGCTATCGTAGCAGACCCAGTGTAGGGTGTTTCGAACTATTTCCTGCGCGACGTTTTTCCCTTTCTTAGACATGACTTTGATGAGAATTCTGTCGTACGATTCGTCAAGCGTCGGCGGTAGCGTGTTCAAGGCAGTCTCTCGTCCAATCCTCCCAAGACCCTCAAGGCAGTCAAGCTGACATGTCACCCACCGAAACCTGGTCAAATGTGGTTAGTATCCGCGATGGGCCGCACCAACCCCCGAACTTACATGCCATTGGCTTTTGAAATCAGTGTCTCCTTTATCCTGTTGCTTTCCTCTAGAGGAAGTCCGCACAGTGTTGGGCGACCAGTCATCTCGGCATCGATATAAAGCTCCAAGTCCTGTGTATGTGCTGATATCTCTATCTGCTCGTAGTCGGGCACTAGCTCTGAGGTAATTTCGACTTCTCTCCGACTAAACAGAGCAATGCTCAAATTTGGTATAGAACGGGCCAGTTGAGATACGCCACGTGTAATCTCTCGTGTGTTGTTGATGCACTCGTCAAGACCATCCACAATCAGGAAGACCTTGGGAAACAGCTTGCACATATCCGTGATCGTGTCCGTCAGTTTCCCTACGTCGACTTGTCTAGGGAGACCAGATTCTGGGTGTAATTCTTTGTAGTACTCTTGGAGTCTGGCAAATGCCTCTGGGTTTTGCAGGGCAATCTGAAGCGCAATAGACGAGAGCATGTTGCCAAGAACCTGTGTGTCGGGGTCCTTGTAATCGCAGAAGGCAAAGGCTAGTATCGTGTCCGATTTGCAGATATCCAACACTCGTTCGATCAATAAACCACATAAAAGAGTTTTGCCAGAACCGGCGATCCCTGTTAACCAAATCCTGGAGTTGGGCTGAGTCATCCACTGTGAAACGACCGGGTTCTTGATAAACCAGCCACCAGTATGAATATTTCGTAAGCGTTGTGTTGTTTCGAACTGTGATTGTGGGTTGGTCTTTAGAAAGTAATCGTAAGTCTTTTGTCGTTCCCCATTGATCTCAACCTTTGCATGCATCTCTTGCAGAACCTTGATTGCGTCTCGGGTACCTGTTACCTCTGCTTTCATGTCACTCTGTGCCTTGAAGCATTGAACGAGAGTTTCAAGGGTATCAGCGGAAAGGGCGAGATTGATGGTTGCTTTGTGACCTCTAATCTCCTCTACCAACTTCATCATATCGTCTTTGGAAAATGGCCACTTGAGCTTCTGGATGACAGACTTGACTTTGTTGGCATCGAAATTGCTTTTCGCCCTCTCTAGCTTTCCGTCCAAGCTCATAATTACCCACTTCAGTTCATTTAGTTGAACATTGCTGAAGAATCTATTGCTGGAATTTGATGCTTCTAGCGAAGCGGCAAGGAGCGATAGATTAGTCAGCATACCACTCAAAACTCGAAGCTCTGTGGTGAGTACGCCAACATCCATTCGAGCATCCTTGACAGCTTTGCCGTAATCAATAAGCGTTTTGCAGACCTTACCAGCCAGGGCAGCTAGACCGCCAATGCTAGCGGCGATAGACAGGGGATCTGACATGGTGACGCCAATTTCGGTGAGGTGGGTTCAGTATGATACCAGCGTTTTTGATTGGTCGATTATCAAGACCATGACTGAGATGTAACAGAGCGTACCCGGTGGGTTAAATCTATCGGCCCCTCACTTCGATGGGTTAGAAACTGTTAATGGTAGGGAAATAAAATATGAAAGATGGAACTAAGCACCGAGGCACACGAGTTGGGCGATTTATCTGCTACTGCGTACTAAATATAAGTATGTCTAAACTCGCTTAAGCAAGTTGTCATCGACAGGCCTGAAAATGAGGCTGTAAGGAGGCTTGGTTTACATTATTGGCTTTGTTGCACCAATAAGGTGAGGCATTTTCGCGCCACGTCATGAGGCACATTCCAGCCCAGAGCTCTTATTCGACAGCTTGAGCAACGGCTTATGCAACAGGACATTTCAGTCCGTTACTCTGCGCATAATCGAAATCATCTTATTGAAGCCTGTTGGTAATATTGGGGGCCATCTCAAAGGGGAAATTACAGCCGGTCTTTTTATCATAGTCAGGCTGATTGAGTGAATTGGGAGTTGGACGATTGTATATGTGGAAACTGCAAACCGAACAAAAGTGAGACCATGGGTGGGTCGGATGAATGAGGATCCGGATCTTTACACTTTTGTACTCTGTACGTGTTGTTATACTCCTTACAAGTTACAAAATCTCGGTAGATGCTGGTATAAAACGTGAAACAATGTATCATTCAATCGCTATTTGAGCAGTCGAGAAACAGTTGAAATCAGTAATCTTATCGTTCGTACCTGCAGCTTTAACAGCATAACTACCCTGTAGATATGACAAAGTCAACAGTTGTGAAACACATCTGTTAGAAATGTTAGATAACACGTTGGCTTTTGAGTGCAAGCTTTCAACAATGAAATTAGTGATGAGATCTAGAAACAGAAGTACTTGAATATATTCTCTAACGCTATGTTACGTTCTAGCAAATACAAAGACTAAATTCATCCCTGCTCGCTAATCCCAAGCTGACATGCATTATCCAGCCGTTTTTTGCCTCTCGTACCTGTCCAGCAGATACACACACTCATCTAGTGACCACCCAACACCGAACGGATGACCTTCGGCTTTCCAAAAGCCGCATCACAAGCATTCCAAATCTTGACAAAAAACGCTCTCACATCCCCAGCATCCCACTGCAATCCAGCATACGGACCACCATACTCATCCAAAAAGCAAGCCAACTCGAGTCTGGCTTCATCCTCATCCTCCTCTGTATGGTAGAGAGACCACGAAATAATGCTTCTATCGCCGGTGTCTACATCGCGACGAAGGGTGAGTTGCTGGTTCTCGAGCTTCCATTTGATGATTCCATATGGAAATCGCGCGGGCCCGACTTGGCGATCGTGGAAGGAACCGGGCATGTCGACGCAAAGAGTGTCGAAATCGTGGAAGTGAAGGGGATCGAACTCGCGGAAGTGGACGAGTAGTGGGACGCATCGGGCAACTTCATGAAGGTCTTGTGCCAGGGCCTCCACGTGGGAAACTTTCTTAAAGACTTCCTCGTCGCAGTCCCAGTCAGTGATGCTGAGCTTATCATGCAAGAGCTTCCAGGTGACGGTGTGGTCAGTAGTAATAGTCTTAGTCTCGCCTTCCCAAAGGGTAAACACACCAATGTCAGACAGAATATCGACGACAATACCTGTCTTCGCACATCGCGAAAGACGATGACCAGGAACGCCAGGTCGCGAAACGTGAAAATACTCAAAGTCGAAATCATTAGGGAACTGACGAGTGAGGCGATGAGCGATGCGAAGAGCAAAGTCGGTACAACGACCCATATCTCCGTTCCAAGTCTGTTCAATGGCTGGATGGCCGGATCCACATACCTCGATGATAAAGTCAAGATCGAGGGAGGCAAAGGTGCCTTTGGGGTCGCGGACGAGGTCGTGGACGGACTTCTTTGCGACATCGAGGAGGAGTTGAATTTGTTCGTATGATGAGTATGGGCCACTGTTGGTAGCGGCTGCGAATTCTTTGTTGGCTGCTGCCAGGAGATCGCGATGGGGAGTCATGATGATTGAGACTGATAGTTCAGATGGACTGTAAATCTCGTTAGTAGAGTAATGGTGATGGTTTGAAGGAGGAGAAAGACAAGACGGTGGGAAGGAGGGGAATTTACGTTGATTTGAACATCATGGCGAATTGAACAATGCCATGTGCTTCGAAGAACTTGGCACGGGGACGAACCCTTATGCACTGTTCAAATGCCCGTTCACTGACCAGAAGTGAAGCGCACAGAACAGCCAGCACTGTTATCCTTTGGTTCAGCATTACCGATACTTCTAAATTCAAGTAACGGTCAACAAGAGAGTAGAAATAATTCACCTATTTCCTAAACTGGCCGAACCAAATAGTCATATCCTGAAGCAAGAAAATTGAGACCGATATTACAAGAAAATACATTCCAGACCAATAGGTCGAACCCGAAAATATGTGAAAGTGGGCGTCATAAGGATAGCTTCCCTGAAACAGGTAAGATGTATTATCCGACGTCATCATTTGAATGTGACTAGTAGTATCAACAATCACCTCCTTTGCCCACCGAAGACTTGGATTCCTTTCTCGACTTTCTCCTCCCATCAGGCCCATCATACACATTCGTCGCTGTTATACTCGTTTGTGTTCCGTATGTGCCAGTATAAATCGAGGGTACGTCGGCTTTACTACTATCCGAAGCATCTACACTCCTGCTTTGCAAACGCACAGACTTGTCTCTTCTTCCAACGCATTGCTTCAGCTTTGCGAGGAGAGGTTTGTACGTCGGAAGGCAAGCGCATGCGATACCAGAGACAAGTTCGGCCAGGGACCACGATGCTGCCGTAACGTTCCACCACGTAAAATCCTTTTGAGGGGTGAGCCATTGCAGTCGAAATATCGAAATCGCAATTGTACTTGATCCGTCAGTAAAGCAGCCAGAGCCTTTGCCAGGAAACTTACAAGAATCCCAGTCCAAAAATACCCGACAACAGCAGCTTCTGCGCCAGAGGTAACTGAAGCTTCCAAACGATAGGAAGCGGCATAACGATGATCCCAAGGTCAATGACAATATGTACTATCCCATTGACATACCACATCACGATCTCATGCTGAAAACACTTCCCTTTTATCCTCGGATCCCAAACTGCCTGTAATGGGACGCACAGAAAGGATATACCCAGTAGTTGCGACGCGCTCCATAGCGAGACGATCACCATGGAGGCGATGTACACCCGGCGCATGCGCGAGACGGACATTAGGCGGAGGTATTGGAGGAGAAAGGCCATTTTTGTAAAGTAAAGCGATGCGGCGTAGAAGAAGACGGAGATCCAGAAGCACTGGTACTGTTAGTGAGAGTCGATGATGTGAGATGAGGTGATATATCGTACGCGTCCGTAATTAATTAGTTGGTCTGGTCTTAACGTCCAATCGTGCTTTCCAAGGCCATACTTCGTCACTTGAGTTTGTCAGTAACGTCGGTGAGTCGGATGGTAGAGAACCTACTAGCAGCTACTGCAGTTCCACAAGCTATGCAACAAAGCTATGACTTTGATGTTAGATCGGTCCCATTGCGGAATACGGTGTACCTACCAAACCCATCACGATAAACAAGTCATCCCACCCCATCGATCTGATAATCCGTCTGCAACAAAGCCGTATCGTGACCAGCACCAAACCCCAAACCATCAACCCCACCGCAACACCAAGTGCGATATCTGATTTATCTTCATGAGATCTTGCTGCCTGTTCAGCTGTGATGTTCATTGACCTGTTGTCCATGGTGGTAATGAAAGAGAATGAGAGGATGGAAGTGGGGAAACGGAAACCAGGGGTATTATCTATGCCGAGACATCGATGATCTGCATAAGCCAGGAACTCGTACTGTCATGCTGGTCCCCCGACTGGGAGAAAGAAAAGATATCGCTTACTGACACCAAAGTTGGCTAGACTGGTGACATTTTATTGTTTCTTGCTTAAGCCACGGAATTAGAGTTGTCGATAATCTGACGCCTGGAATGGTGGGCTAGCCTGTTGCAGTTTAATCGGCTGAGAATAGAGTTTAGCCAGCATCTCGAGGCATCCATGATCCGAGACAACCAGTCATATTCGACACTCATAGTGTGGCGCTGCATGACCGGATATGACTGGGAATAGAGATGTCTGCAACCGGAAGTCGGCTTGACGGGAAGCCGGAAGTCACAATCCAGTGCAAACTCACTTCCGACAAATGATTGCAATTGCAGACCAAGACTTGACGTCAAGACACTTTGTAGGTAATTGATTGTGGCTGGGTGGCGCGTTCATGTCATGATTCCAGGCTTTCGGAACAGCCGTTCGATCTGCCCAGGCATATAGAAGGTTCGAACATACCTGGACCTGGCCGCCAAGATTCGTAGGATGTGAAGACGGGATAATTAAACATGATGCCAAGAGTCGCAGTCTTCTTGTTTGTACAAATCATGCACTACCCAGCATTAGGGTCTATCGAGGTGCTCATTCAAATCGTACGCCATGATTACTGGATTTTTAAGATGCTAGAATACGCAGCACTGCCTTTGTCCTCAAACTCACGAACAGCTGGCTTTACTGAGTCTGAAAAGCCACTAAACGATATGAGGATCACCATTCAAAACCAAATACCTCAGCATGCCGTTCCTCACACCTCGGCGTCCTCACTCCCCGCTCCTCCACCAGACTGCAATTTGCCCATATTCTTTTCCCTTCCATCCACTCCGCTCCCCACGTCGACTCGTCCCAAGGGTCCTCCCAATCACCCTGCCTCAGCTGAATGTTCTGGATCTTGTCTCCAGTCTTGAACAGGTTGAGAATGTGGAAGATGTCCAGCGCCGCCTTCTCCGTCAAGAAAGGCTTTGCCAATAAGTCTTCTTTAGTTGTGACCTTAGGCGGTGCTGCTCTGTCGTGCATGTCGAGATAAATAGTCAAGTTTGTCAACTCGGGCATACTCTCCGAAATAGCTTTCAGGTGCTTCCACGGCCACGTTCCATCTGTTCGGTCCAAATCGATGGTGAGGTTCGTCAGCTTAGGTGCCCATTTTCCCAGGTTTCGAATCTGTTTAACTGAAAGAATAGGTCTGTTCTTGAAGAGCAGTTCAGGATTTGTCCACTCCAAATGTTTGAGCGTAGGTCCATGACGCTTTATGACTGGTTCGAAAACATCGTCTCGAAAAGTCCCACTTTTTGTCCATGTGAGACTAGTCAACGGATGGACAGCTATGATGAAGTCTCTAGCCGGCGGGGAGATCAACTCCTGTCGTTCATGCTTATCGCTCCCGTGCATTTCTACATATCTCGGGTTATAGATGTCGTATCCCATGAATTCCACAACCGCATCTTCCCATGTACCATCGATTTCGAGAGTCTTCAAACCGGTGAGCGCGCGTGGAAAATCCTCAAACAGACCTTTACCCTTCGGTTTTACCATATAATCCGTGATGAACATGGTATGCACCTTTGAAAAGTCCATCGCTTCAAGCCAGAGCTGAACATTGTCCAACTCGCGTCTTTCAGATGGTGTGTCCCTCTGTTCATACCATCTCTTAAAGCCCCTCTGCCTGGGCCCCATCTCCCAGTCCCCGCTCGCCCAAGTTAATAGTTTCTCCCAGTGCCATCTGGCATGGTAGAACCTATCTACCGCCCATACAATATACGGATTGGTAGATGAGGATCTGGGCCATGACCCATCGATAGAAGCCCAGTCAGGCGCAGATCGCAACAAACCGCCGTACCATTCGTTGAAGTTAAAATCATAGCTGGAGAAGGACAAGACGTGCGGTGCTGAGAGATATCGTTCTTTGCCATCGAGGTTAAAAGGCAGATTATAACCGTCAGGATGGGAGACACACGTCACGCCCAAGTTCGCCATGCTCAGCTCTGTAATGTTTGGACATATCTGCATTGCCTCATGCACAGCAGCGTAGGTGCCGAAAGCTGACTTGGTAACACGGATATTCGGTATTGCGGCGTGGATTGCTGTTGGACAAGGATCATCGGGCGTCCATTCTTTTACCGGTTCCGTAGCAGTGACCGGTATCGTGAACAACGCGGCGGCAATGAATAAACAATGCATTCTCCCGTGATTATTCTTTTGGTGCGCCATTTTGACGGATATTTGATGATGTCGGTGAAAGTATTGCTTGGTGAAACAATAACAAAGGGTCGAGGTGCTGGGATGACGGTGGGGAAATACATGACAAGCGAGACCAATGACACGGTGTTGCTTATCGTGCTGACTCACTGTTGCCTGAACGGTACAGGGTACAGGGGCCGAGATAACATACTGTCATTTATTAACACGTCCAAAATATTGAAAATCGTATGAAGCATTCGAGAGACAGATCTCAATATGTGTCTAAAATTGACGTTCATAAACTCATGTAGCATGTCGTATCCTGAGACGCGTGGTCCTGTTTCGGGATCCAAATTCCGACCATCTATAACGTAAGATCGTATGATACATTGTATGATCAATTAATCTCTTGAAATGGAAGGTCGAAATCCAGGACGGATGATATGATATAACGTCAGTGAATATATATAATGATGGCCGTCGCACGACTTCCTTCATTTCTCAAAGTCGGGAACTTACCAACACCATGGCTCCATCAATTAAAGCACGCCGTTTCCGCTCTCTTGAAGCTTGGGACGCCCTCAAGCAACGCAATCTCGAATACGCCATCAACCTACTCGTTGCTGGAGAATGGACAGTCAACGATATCGTTAAAGACAGTTATAGCTGTTTAGACGCTAAAGTGGGGAGCGAACGATGTCAAGAGACGGCAGCTCTGGTCCTTATACTGCGTCGTAAGATTATAGGGTATCTCGACGACCACACCCTTACTCAAGAGTTCAAAGCCCTTATCGCAGATTATCGCCTTGAACACGCTGGTGATAAGCGCTACAATGAGATATTTACTATCGACGACATGCGGCCAGGTGGTAGCGAAAGATATGAACAGATCAAAGACTCAGTCATTGAGTTTATGGGATCAGATTGGACCACATTTCTTTGCTACGCACACACGATTGCGTCTTTCAGTGTCCTCAGCACCACGGAATGCGGCATACCGATTCGATATCGTCGTTTGAGCGATGCCCTTGTCGAAACAACCCCAAAACAGCGCGACGCTGGATTAGGCGAGTATCACGACGCCGAATTTCCTATGAGAACGGAATTTACGGAAGTTTCGTTCAGACTTATCGACAGGCTCTCCGCCAAGGTCCTTCCGGAAGGTACTCTGGAGGTACCATTTGCTGAGAGCCCCAGACGTTGTCATACAGCTGCTGAACAGGCTCGAGAGATCTTTCATTTCTCGAAAGCGATAAAGCGACCAGGCTGCCGTGAAGAGTATCCGATTACTATTGGTTCCTTTTCTGCGTCTATGCAGATATTACTTCGTCTCTGTTGGGCTTATGATATTCCTGTTACGGTGTGCATGCCTCGATTGCGATATAATGGACCATCGCCAGGTTGCAACGGTAATTCTGCTGCGACGACATCGAAGAATCTGGACAAGGCAGTCACTTATAATCTAACTTCCGCACCTGTTGTAACATATATACCCACGGACGCGAATGGCGGCAGCTTCAAGATGGTCGATCCCAAAAAAGCAGGAATCGAAGATGAACCATGCTGGAAGCTTCTGGGTTACAGCATGTATCACAAGTCACAGCTCGGTCAATTTCTGTCCTCACCACGCGACGATGAGTTCAGACAGGCTCTAGAAGAACTGGACCTCAATCATCTGGTGTCAGTCTTCGGGTTCTTCCACGAAGAATATCCCGCCCGAACTGAGAATGCTCCGGATATTGACCTGTTATATGAGAAGGTCTGCGGGATCGAATCCGACAGGATGAATCTGAGTCTGGAAACCGGCATCCGCGGCTGTGGCATGAATCCGGATGACACGTCCAATTCCGACAATCTCTTATTATTCCGCAATGCTTGCGCCGTGTTGACGGAGAAGTATAACCTCCGCGACACTTTCATCGCCCACCAGCAGGGACCCAACAAATCTTACCAAATGCAACAAAAACCAATTCCCTTCACATTCAGCCACATCGACGTCTCGACTCCACGCGCTGAAGAAGCGAAATGGGCTGCGATACTTCATAAGCACAAGTCTACATCCGAGTCGATGTTTGCGAACCTCTTCACTGTCGGGAATGCTGTTTACAGCATGCGCAACAAGGCCGAGGCAGATCGGTTGATGAGGATGAATAATAATAACCAGAAAATCAGGGATTTAATGGCGATACATCCTAGTCACGCCGTGTTCTTGAGGGACGGTCACAAGGAGAAGTGGGAGAGATGGCAAACGGAGAAGAGGAAGAAGAATAAAATCAAGTTGTAACTAGCTGTAAGTCTAGGCGTCTATCAAGAGCAGTAATGTATTACCCTTGTGACTCTGACGACACAAATACTCTGCCGCCCTATACAGGGTATTTGTATCACAAGAACCAAAAGGAGAATACACTACTGCTCTTGATTCGCCTATTCCTGCACTAACTATCTAACTTTTTCTACCTCTTTAACTTTTCAAACTTGACCAAACAAGTAGATTCCTGTTGTCTGTTAGCCTGTACACCTCTAACGGATTGATATCGGTCGTACCTTGACTTTAGGGAATCGTTCATCGTAAAAAGTCTCAACTCGCGCCGTAATAGCAGGGCTCGTATCCTCGAAGCCAGGCGCAATAGTAGTGTTATACTCCCTGTACAACGCAGCGCCCAGAACCGTCATCTCCGCCATAGCAAGACTAAACCCATCAGTAACAAAATTCTCACGGATGTAAGGGAAGGACTCACTGCATGCCAATACACATCCTTCCACCAGACGAAAATCCCCAAAACCATCGATTTAACTCACTAGCCTTCTCACCCAACCACCTCTCCGGATCAAAAACCAACGGGTCCGCAAACACGTCCTCATTACGATGCATGATCCAAGGCGACATACCAACAACGGTATCCTTAGGAATAACATATCCATCAATTGTCGTATCGTCACCAGTAGAGCGAGGCTCAGTGCTAGGAAGCGGTGCGTAAAGACGTAAAGTTTCTTTGATGACGGCTTGAAGATAAACGCACTTGTCGGCGACTTCTGCTTTGGGGATTCCTTGTTTGTTGAGAGATTCTTCGGGGATGGCCTTGACTTCTTCGCGGAGCTTGGCTTGGAACCTTTCGTTGCCGGGGAGGGAGAGGGCCCAGATTAGGAACATTAGTGTGTCGCTTGTTGTGTCGATGCCGGCAAGGAAATGGTCTGCGCATTCAGATGCCATTTGGAGATCGCGCATTCCGTCTGGTTTTTGAGTCTCATGATACTGCCAGAGTCGTTCAAGGATAGAAACATGCTCATCTGCACCCGTCAGTTTCTCATCCACCGCAGAACGATGACAACTTACCCTCAGTAAATTCAATCTCTTGAGCATCAGCCTCAGCACGGAACTGCTTAAACGCCGACAAAGCATAAGCTCGAATCCCAGTATACGTCGTAGGTTGCTGCATCGGCAAGATCGGCTTAACCAACGCTCCCATAAAACTCGACTGACGATACAACCACTGCGTAAAGCCCTTCAAGTGCACGATACACCAACTCAAGCGTCGTCGACTAGGATGAAGGATATCCGAGATGAGATTCCTGTGAATCTTGGATCCACGGATAGCAGCCGTGGCACCGTATTTTCCGTACACGAATGCCGTGATGTTATCCAAACTGTAATAGTGCAGGGTACTGAAAATCTCGCTAACCCCCTCGGGTTCAGCATCAATGAGATTCAAGTACCGCCACGCCTGCCGTTCAATCATCCTCGCAGTTGCGGGCTTAAGAACAGCAGTTTTCGAATAAGCATGACTCAATAATTTCTTCCGTTCACCATGATCCTTGGGTGAATGAAATGTGAACAGATTCTGTTCACCGTAGACATCAAACATGCGGTAGAAACTCGTCCTGCCAAAACGACTGCCCGGGCCATAGATTGTGCGCAGCGCAGAGAGGCTGTTGAAGGATACTTCGTTGGGAGCGATGCGGACTACAGGTCCGTATTGTTTATGAAGCGCATTTATGGTGCGGGTGCGGGTTCCTTTCCAGTCTTCGTAGGCGAGACGCCATTTTGTTGCTGCGAAGAGTTTGGGGCCGGGGATTGCGCGGAGGGGAGAGAGGAAGGGATCGATAAGATATTTTATGAAGAGGGCTACTGCCAAAACGGCAGCAGCAAGTGGAAGGACGGCCATGACTACAATTGATGAGAAGTCAATTGAGCTTCGACACAAGCACTGAATATGTATGTCACGGTTGTGAGCTGTGATGTATACAAATTTCCCCGCACAAAGTTGTCGAGATAAGGCGGAACAGCATTCGATCCAAGGGCGCGCCTTGGAGGTCTAGGGCATGCTTCAACCCCTCAGTGGGACCGGTAGACGTCAGTTAATTACAATTATCAGTGGGTTTTGATGATGTCCCGGTGGAACGGTCACTCAAAACCGACGGTGTTCGGATGTTGACTCCGAGGTCTAGTCTTGATTAGGATGGAGACGGCGGAGATGGGACCAATTATCTTGTGCACATAACAAAACCCCTCATGAAGTTCACTACCGGTGATGGTCACGCGACTTGATAGCTTGCTTTGCCATGTTAGAAGCTACTTTTGAAACCAGTAGGGGCAGTCGAGATATTGCGACAGCAGTGTGGACAATAACACATTTTGCAGTGAGAACGAGCCGCACCGAGGTGACAAACCTTGAGCTATCTCAATGACGTCATGGTCGCTTTGGTGAAGAAAATGGTTACAGGTTTTCAAATTGTTGTTGTTATTCTATGCCAATCGCCCGCTCATTGCTTCAAACTTTTAACGTCTCCTCAATTTTCCATGTGCTTACACAACGCCTCCATATTCTACCACTCACGCGACTGTTAGAACTGAGGAGCGTTCAGCGCCATAAGCGTCAAAAGTCCAGAAATAAGTCCTGCGGAAGGAAGAGTAAGAACCCAGCCACCAAAGATCCAACCAAGCTGCTTCCAATTGACAGCCCCAAGATCACCATTCATAAGCGCAACACCAACCACAGCACCAGTAAGACACTGCGTTGTAGAAACTGGAAGTCCCAATCGACTGGCGAGAAGCACAGTAATCGCAGCACCGAGTTCCATGGCATAACCACGTGTGGGTGAAAGTTGAGTGATTTTGTTACCCAGTGCCTTGATGATGTGATGGCCCATAAACCAAAAGCCGGCACCGAGCAAGAATCCTGCCACGACAAGAATCCAGACTGGTGTAGCAGAGTCTTCGGATACCACACCCGTGCGGAAGGTTTGGTAGACGGCGACCCAGGGTCCTACAGCGTTGGCTACATCGTTGGAACCGTGAGCGATGGACATCATCATAGCGGAAGCCACTTGGGCGTATGTCCAGAGATGTTCAATTCGGTTATCGTAGCGCTTAGCTTTCATGTGAACGTCCGCAAGAGCCTGTGAAGCGTGGGTTACGCAGTCGCGGGTAACACCTTGGAGGAGGAAATATTTGAGGGAGTTCGTCACGCGACGGGGATGGTATATGGGGAGGTGTTGAACGGGGACTAGCCAGCGCTCTTCGGGCTCGACATGACGGACGCGCTTGCGACGGCGAAGACTGGTATTTTCACCACGTTCCAGCTCTTCGAGGCCGGTGAGGTTCTGGTTTCCTGTAGTCGTGGCGGTGTCCGTCTGAGTACCATTGTCAGAGCCAGTAGCATTGTTATGGTTTTCTGATCCGGGAGCCTGATATTTTTCCTTATGGGGTTTGGCAAGAGCCTCATCATCAGGTGTATCAGCGCCGCCGTGGGCAGATTGGTAGTAGTCGACAACGATGGAGTCTCCCTTGCCAGGGAAGTACAGAGGGGGATTTTCTCGGTAGAGAAGAGGTCCGAGGGGAAGATGCCAGGGTCTCATGCGGGCATCATTCTTGACAACAACGCGATGAAAGTACGGAACGAAAAAAACGTATGCGATGAGAAGAACACCAAAGAAAGCACCGAGAACAATACCAACGGCAGTCCCGGCACCAAGATCTTCCAGAGAAGGAGCAGTAGGTGCCTCGACGGTAATGAACAGCGCAAGAACAGCACCAGTGAAAGCAAGGTATACAGGAATGGCCCTCAAAGCCTTCTCAAACGAATTCTGACGCTCCAAAACACAGAATTTCAACGTTCCAAAAAGGATTGCTGAAAAGGCAGCAGAGATCAGCGGCGCAATAGCCCAAGAAGCAGCAATCTGCGAAACACCACCACTCGCCCAACTCCAACTCACACTAGCCTGCGAAGCAATACCTGCACCGACAAGAGCACCCACAACAGTCTGCGTGGTACTAACAGGAAAGCCCAACTTAGTAGCAAGAAGCAACCAAAACGCAGAAGCGACTTCAGCACAGCTCATGACGAGCATGAGCACACCAGGACTGGGAGTGTAGTGGTTCAGGTCTATGATGTTGTTCTTGATTGTGCCGGTGACGCGGGCTCCTAGGGCGACGGCGCCGACGAATTCTGTTATCATGGAGAGGAAACCGACTTGGGGCATTGTTAGGGAGCGGGCTGCTACGGAGGTTGCGTAGGCGTTTGCGACGTCGTTTGCGCCGTTGCCGAAGGAGGAGCCGCAGAAGGCTATTGTTGTGATGGCGAGGATCCAGTCATATTGCTGAAGGGCTGCCATTTTGGCGGTGTCTTGGCTGGAAAGTGAAAGTGACAATTGTAGATGAGGCTATACAGCTCTCAGCAGGGTGCAATGCCCAATGAACTCCAGATAAGTAGAGAGATAAAGATGGAAGAAAGCTGGAACAGAACACCTTTCAACCATAGACCCAAAGTCTTATAACAAGACTTGTCCTACGTAATTCCACTTCACTTTTCAACCAATTCCCATATCAACGTCATAAATCCCACTCGCCAAGCCAGCAACCGATGCAGTAACTGCTCGTCTGCCATGTCTTGTGTAAATATCCCAAGCTCTAATTCGATGCGTCCCCAAAACGGCCAAGCCTCTGATCTCGACAAATAGGATGCTCCCGTGGCACCGCGTGCGGTCAATTGGGTACTCTCAGTGGTTGGTTGCATCGAGGGATCGACGGGTGGGGCGTAGCATTTTATGCTTATTTGGACTTGTGATGATGCTATCGGCTGAAAATCTTGTAAAAGTTGAGCGCAAGACCCGTTTAAATCCGGTAAGCTTAATTTACAGGTTGGCTTCTCACGTGCATTAAACTCAGCTTGTTTACATCCTGATTGATGTACGCTCTTCTATCGTAGACTGACAATTGCCAAGCAATCGGCCCAACACCTAGCTCAACTTTCATAGATAGTGTCAAATGCCTTGTATCCAATTCCCTTGACAAAGCTCTGCATCCAAGGACCCTGTTCCTTACCCTGACTCAACTCCCAGTACAGATCCCCATGCGCATCGCCATTCACAAGATAAATAGGTCCACCGTCAGGTTTGCGCTCATCGGCGTAGTAAAATCTTTTCACATTAGCCCTCGCCAAGTAATCAAGTGGAGAAAAGCTTACTTAAAACCGCGGCTTTTGTAAGCCTCGGAAGCAGTCCACGTCATGTACGCAGCACCTGATTTGCCAATTCCCGCTGCCAAGAAGCCTGGGATCATGGAGACGTTCAGGATGTTTCCTGTGTAGATGAATGTGCGTGATGCAGAGTCTGGGAGTTCTTTGAAGCCTGCTACTGCTTGCTGGAATGCGATGAAGGGGCTGCGGATGTTGATTGTCATATTTTCGTCGAGGTCTTCGAGGGAAAGGTCGAAGGGTTCATCCTTGGGGCTGAAGTTTGCTGCGCTTGCTACAGGGTATTAACATCGGATCATCGTTTACGACTGGGGTTGGAAATTACCGTTGTAGACGACTACACTAGGAATACCGAATTTCTGTTTGACTTGTTCAAAGGCATTGGTGATACTCTCTGTCTTGGAAAAGTCACTTGGGATGTTAAGGAAGTCGTCGGTGTTGTCCTCTTTGACTGAACGCGCCACGACAGCTACTTTGTAGCCCTGAGAGCTGAATTTGTTTGCGACGGATTTGCCGATGTTGGCTCCGTAGCCGAGTATGAGAATAACTGGTGATTTAGCTGCCATTGTATCGATTTAATACTAAGATTGAAGAATGATGGTAGTGGGTGTGGTGAAATGATTGCAACATGAACTGATGGATCAAACGGTTGTTCACAGCGGCCTTGGGATTGTTATATACATCAAGAAGTCTCAAGGGCACATGTGAAGATGGACATCCGAAAACGTGACTTATCAATCAGAGCGCATCTTATCAATCAATTGATCCGACGCGCGCGCAAGATCACACAATTGAGACACCTTCGCCCATCAATTCGTGCCATCAGATGTCTCCGAGAGCTGACAGAATTATGGAACAGCACACCACACCAAATATGCGGCTTACTGTCAGCAGCAATTTATCAGCACCGTCCGCCCCCAACAATTTGTCAGCGTCTCGACAATTTGTAAGCTTCAACATGACGAAAGGACAACTCACAGTCATTTAACCCGGTGTAGAGTTGGATGTCGATCAAGGAACAAGAGTTGTGCCGTGATAGTCTTTGGGAAACGTCATATCCTAGACGCCAAAGGAAAGCGCTCAATCATTGAATGAAACCAAGTCCCGTCATGACGAATTGAGCCGTTGAGGGCTGGCACTCGTTTTGTCCGGTCGGCAAACTCCGCCTACTAATAGAAAAAGTAGAACAGAAAAGTCCAAGAGTTTTCGGTTGACTGTGTTTCAGTTGAGATGCGTGACTCGTTCAGCTTCTATCTCGCGTTGTGGAATCGCTTAAGCGACATAGCTTTCCGAACAAAAGAAAACATCAATCCGACTCATGATGCAGAACCACATACTCAGATGGTCTGAAATAAAATGCAATAGTGCTCAAGTACATTCCCTGTCTGGGGAATATTCAACTCCTAAGTACTCCATTTTCCAAATACCAACGCTCATTTTCGTACCATCAAATCATGTAGTAAAACGCCAAAGTTCAGGCACTGGCCTACGCTTCCATAAATGCTTCATCGTCCACAGTAAGGGTACCCCAGTTCTAAAAACCGTTAGAGAATATCTTCGAGTCATAACTTCACCATACCTTGATCACATTCCACTCCTCGTCATATCCGTCCTGTCTCGGCGTAATGCCATGATACCCATGATTCCGAAGAACCCTTGTCAGAACATCGATATAAGCCTTAGTCTCCTTGACCGTAACATCCTTATCGGTACGTGCCATACTAAGCTCTTGCATCTTCATGACACGAAGCCACTTCACAATGCTCTTCCACGTAAGAACATGCCCACCAGTCGCCAGGGTGGGTGTGTCACTTTTTCGAAAAATGAAGTGGATGGTCCCAGAAGGCATGAAGACCGTCTGATCTGGCCGAAGGATCATGTAGCGTGCTTTCTTTTTCAGACTATTCGGAATGACGGTCCTGTGGATATCAAGATAATCTTGCGTCGTAGCGTTCACAATCCAACCAAATCCAACTTCGCCTTGTTGAACGGTGATGAATGTCGCTAAACCGAAGGGATCAACATGCATTGGCGTGTGATTTCCGCCTTCGCTCAAAAGCATGAAATCCAGCGTTCTCGCTCGCACCAGCCGTTCATCCAGCTTGCGAAATTCGTGTAAAAGCAGACAATTCTTCTCGCGCAGGAATTCAGGCCTTGGAACAGGAATATCGTTTCGGATGTCAAGAACATTCCATCGCTCATGCGGAGCGAAGCCCTCAGTGAACTTTCGTTTGATGTCCTCGAGAGTGCAATGTCGTGTTGGCGGGCGGGATGTTGGAGAGTCTAGGATCGTGACCCTGATTTGTTTATCGAGTGATCGTTTTGGTGGCCAATCTCGGAAGAGGCGCTCGATGGGCTTGTTGCCCCAGTTGAACGGTTGTTGATCTTGTACCACCAGGACGGTATCCGAGTCAACCAACGTGGCTGCTGTTTCGGGGGTGCAAAGCAAGGCTTCTTCGGGACTTGGGTAAGTGGCATCCTTGAGAATAGAGAGTATTTCGCGCGCTGCAGCATGTCGATGTGTATTCGTGTCTCGATTTTGTTGTAACCAGTCTTTCGTCTCACACTGAACCTGGTACACCCAGTTCCAATCCCTCAGTGCCCCCAAAGAAGCCGCATTCGTAGCAAGACAAAGAAACCTTCCCCATTTTTCATCGTCTTCTGTTTCAGCGCAGCCAGCCTCAACAAGCGACTGTATTCTATCAGCGTAAAGATCACTCTTTTCATAAAATAAGTTGTGATAGTAATTGTGGCGTTGTCCTGTGTCCAATATCTCGTCGCGTTTGCGTTGGAGGATGCGCAGGCGGTCCTTTTGGGCGGCTTTTGTAAGTTTTTTGCCGAAAGCCTCTTCGTCATCAGAAGCCATGATGGTGGTATCCGGGGCGAATAGACTTTGGCGGCTGGAGATGGAAATGTCTCTGATGGGTGAACAAGGTGAAACTTCGAACCACATTTAGTCGTTGCCTAGAGGGTAAGTCATCACACAAACTGAATTAGTGGGGCCAATACAGCCACATATACCCCGCCACGAAATCAACTTGTACCTGCATCAACATTTGTGGCACAGCTGAGGTCATGATAGGAAAGACGGAAGAGTGCAAAGGATGTGGGTATCAATTTTTATACGGTCATTCTAGTTTTAACATAAACAGAACTTGCAGTTTGAAGCGGCGTTGGTGTTGTGTCGGCCATGGTTTTCTTGTGAGTCTTGGAACATTCTTTATCCGTAAAGTACAACAGGTAGACCCTTCCCCCGGTCGTCGACGCAAGAAAGCAGGCCGTCGCAATCACTACCTTTCATGTTCCTCCTCTTCTTCCTCTTCCTCCTTTGATTCCTCGCCTTTGTCGTCTCCCTCGGCTGTTGGAACATCCATACCGTCAAGTAGATGATCAGTGTGCCAACCGTTCTGAGCCTGAGCCCGTGTATGACATGACTGGCAGGTCATAACTTCGTTATCCCGTCGCACAAGGATACTCACCTTATGTGTCCAGTATGTAACAGAGCCCCAGGGTTGCCGATACCCCCAGTTTATGTACATTAGAAACGCAAGGGCGCCACTCCACATACCTCTCTGATTACAGCGGCATAGGTTCTTCCATTCAACCACCGCAAACTCGTTATCGCTGTCTGCATAGGTATTATCGACGGTGCTGTGGCCGCGAAACCAGTGAATGTTTTTGTCGATAATGGAGATATCCAAAAAGGGGTACCAATAATGGTCGTCCGGATTATAGCAGGTAATTGCTGGTACCATTTTTGTCCAGAAGACGTGCTGGTGATCCCAGATACCATCTATCTCAAAGGCAACTTTGTGGGGAAAACCTTCCTCGGTCGAGTCCGCGTAACTAAGGTAAAAGTTGAACCTGTTTGTCCAGTAAATTTCCTCATACCAGTCGGAAACCCGGAAGCAGACGATGTCCTTAAGCTGATCTATAATCAGCGTAGCTGGTTTGGGGCCCTTCAGGCATAGACTTTTGTTTTCTTCATCAGTGTCCAAGAGCCCATGTTGCCGCATGCGCCTGTTCATAACACGTCTCGACTCGCGGCAAGCGGCCCAGAGGCCGGCGTCCATTAAACATGCAGATGTCTCGGATTCGCTTGCAGGATGACACTTGATGCGACTATAATAATCGCCCCAGCCGTGGCAATCGACATAATGGATTCCGTGTCGTTTCTCGTGTCGGTTGAAGCAGCTGGCTTCCCAGATGAGATGTCTTAACTCGCAGGGTAATTCTGGGAAGCGGTGGAAGGTTTGTGCTGACATTGTGCTTTCGGTGGTTGAGGATAGGACAGGTTGATTGAAGGTTGAGATATCGAGAATAAGGCAGGTCCTCAGTAGACCATATGAAGTGGGTAATGGGATGAGAAAAAGGAATGAAGACCGCAAGCAGAAGTTGAAGGGTATTTTACAGGGATCGAATGAAGTTTCTGCGTTGCGTGTTGCCTAAAGTATAATAGAACCTGAAGATAAGGTTCCCAACATGAATTACACTTTTCAGTCTAATATAAACTGTCTCTGGGAAAGCACTCATCAATGGATTATGTGCAACTGGCATAAAGTTTTAAAAGTCTTCTCTATAAACTCTCAGAAATGCACTTGAAAGAAGATCCATTTTATTTTAAACTCATCACAGAAACTGGATCATTTAGGTCTACCAAAGCCACACATGCCTCGCACAATGTCACCTTGTACCTGCATCAGGTGGCCCAGGATATAGTAGGAAAGATAAGAATGTTGATTACTATATACAGCGGTTCTAGTTTGAACCCAAACCGAAACTATATCCAAATGTTCAATTTTACGTCGTTGCTGTCCCATCCATGTTATTCTTGCGAGTCTCGGAAGTCATGATGGACTTACTTTCTGTACGGAACATACCACAGACGAGCGACAGACTTCGACATAAATGAGCGGACAGGCAGACTCTCTAACAGTCTGTTCCTTTTATCCTCCTCTTCCTTTTCTTCTTCGGGTCGGATAGCACGCCGTTCTAACGGGCAACTGACTTCGTTATCCCGTCGGACAATGATTTTCACCGTTTCTTCCATCCAACGATAGAAGTCGGCACTATCCTCATTGCTGGGCCTGATATACTTCCGCAACGCATGCGCACCAGTCCCAAGGGCGGTCTGATCGCAGTAGCATAGATTTTCCCACGACACTATAGTGTATTCATTGTCGAAATCCGCATACGTGACATTGACGGTGCTGTCGTCGCGATACCAATGGACATCCTTGTCGATGATGGAAAGTCTCAAGTTCTCCCCCCACTTCTCCCGCGCTTCCAGATGAGCTTGTCTAATGGCCTTTCTAATCGAAATCCAAACCGAGGAGTGTTTCTCGCGGTCGACAACATCCAACTCAAAGGCAAGGTTGCACACCTTAGCCTGGCTAATGCCCTTGCAGCGGTCAAGATAGAAATCGAACACCGGTGCCCACATTCGTCTGTTATACCAATCGGAAATTCTGAAGCAGAAGAGGTCGCGGCCAGATAGAATGATCCGAGTTCGAATATGCGCAGGGGCCCTCAACTTTCGGGCTTGGTTTTTGCAAACAGGTATGTCGGCTAACAGTAAGCCCCGTTTCCGAAACTGCTTTCTGACAACAGCCCTTGACTCAGCACATGCCTCCCACAGTGCAGTATCCATGAGGCAAGCGGATGTCTTAGATTCCTCTGCAGGGCGACACTTGAAAGAGCCGGAGACGTCGATATAATTCAGTCCATGTCGTGTGTTCTTGTTTCCGTTGAAACAGCTATCTTCCCAGATGAGAAGCCTAAGCTCGTAGGGTAATTTCGGGAAGGGGTGGAAGGTTGGTAATGACATTGCGTTTTCGGCGGAGTGTTCACTGGTTTGGGTTCTTCTGATGGGGTAGTGCTGCACAGTATACAGATAGAAAAACACGATGTTGACGGATTGTTGATGTTCGATAATATGTATGGAAATCGAGGATGCGGAGAATTCGTTGTACTGGGGTATGGGAAGGAAAGGGTGAATGAAGACGGCGGAAGGGTATTTTATAGAGGTTTGAGGAAATTCCTGCATCGATAGATATTGCGTTGTAAAAAGTATAGAAGACCTTGGCACACTCAGTGATGGGTCTTGAGCAGCTGAAAGTTTGATACAAAACCTTGATGACATAAAACCTTACCCAGTCATGCGGGTTGTGCTCAGGCTGCTGCTGAAGAAGAGGAACATCATCCATTATCATTGGACCTCCATCTGATAAGCTTTTCCTATACAATTTCATCCAACCATCGTAATCCCTGTGCACAGAACTCTTTTGCCCTACCTTACCATAGGGTTTTAGCTAGGCATGAGATGCCTGTCTTTTCTTCCGCCAGTGTTTTTCTCGTCCTTCCACCAACATCAGCCACAGAGACATCAACCCTTTAAGTCAACCACACTTCCTCAACAACCAAGTTAGTAAGATGCCAGGGATCTCCAAAAGCAGAAACCTCACAAACAACACCATTGCCATCGCCGCAACCTTATTATTTGAGTAAGACTTGTCAAACTATTCCACCATTCCAAGATGCCTCGGAGATTCTTTCCTATACTATCCTCTGCACTGGGCCCTGCTTCACGTCGCGCTGCGCACTTCTCTCTCTCACCAGTCGCAAGGTCCCCGTATCATTCTCGCTCAAAAAGACATGCACGATTGCAGCACCGATGGGAAACCTCCAAAATGCTCATACCCTGCGACAAGCCATTTGAAGACTTGGATAAAACACTTTCTGAGTTGAGGAAAGCAATCAAGATGCAGACTCAAAACCAAAGAGAGATGGCGACACAGATTAGCAACGTATGCAAAGGAATCGAGACGCAGATCAAAGGAGTCGAGGCGCAGATCGAGATGCAGATTAAAACCCAAAGAGAAATACTCAAGTCCCTCGAGAAGAGTTATGATTCGTATGGCAATGAAGTCATATGCAAGTAATTATCTATTTGAACACTTAATAGCAAACTAACTATTTAATTAGGTGTTAGATACCCCTTCTTGGGCATTTTTCGAAACGTCTTGTGGTTGCGCTGATCATGATCTTCGCCTCTTCACTGGGAATTCTAGAAAGTCTTTTCTATGATATTGCGCGTTCAAGCACCTCTCCACAATAAAATATACACTTTTCAAGATTGCAGATATACCTAGGATACCACGTTGCATTGGCTACTGTAGTCCATAAAATACAGTTACGAATAGGGTATAAGATGATTCAATCTCCTAGACCAGCTCAATCCGCATTCACGTAAGCCTAGGCTCCCAATGATCGATTAAGGTTACCTAGACACAAAGCATACTTTATTGAGCCACAATACACTTCAATTCTTGCATTGAAAAGGCATCTATACTTTCTATAAAACCGGATCGAAGCACGGAAAGAAGGGCATTTCATAGCGTGCCTAAAACTTCTGTGTGGGGCAAGTGAAAAAAAAGGTCATGTGTGGGCAAAGGAGTCATAGTGCCGTGTGGAAAGTGTAAATATCTTCACGAACCTTATCTGATGGATACTTTCTATAGAAGGAATTTCTCTTGTGCTCGATAATCTTTCCCTTCTCCTCCTTTCCATGCGCATCATGTCTACGGAAATGTCACTCGACCAAGGCGCATCGCCGTCCGAGGTTGCCTTCCCGAAGGCATCGCTCCGAAACCTTCCTACCGAGCTCCGTCTTATGATCTGGGAGGCTGCCTGTAGCATTCCGTTCTCTATCAAAGATGGTGTGCATTACATCGATATCGACATGCTTGAGGACGACAATGCTAGTTCGATGGAGGACAACCACGGAAGCCCAACCGAACAGGGATCAAGTGGTCGTTACACGCGAGACATGGGGCTGTGGAACACCTGCAGAGAGTCGCGCGACGTCATCACCGCTCACTATCATCTCGACCTATGGCGCTTAGCCCAGAACCGCTCTTCAGACTCTGACATGCGACGTACGGTCCGAGCCACCCGCACGAAATATGCTAGATCCATTACCTCCAACGACAACGACTTCTTTACCGTCGCCTTTGGCCCTTTTGACAACGATTCGGCCCTTCAACCTACCTACCACCGCCTCGTTATCAGGACCTCTTCTCCGGAGTCTTTACTGACGAGATTGGATAAGCTTAACCTCTATTTGCCGTGGGTCAAAGGTCCGAGACACATTATCCTGTCACGAAAGTGGAAACTTGCCCTTGATATGGATCGCAGCTTCCATGATATCTACCACGAGAACGGTGTCAAGGTGCTGAGGTATGACTGGGACCGAATGGTGGCCAGGAGATCTCAATGCACTCTGTGGCTTAGATGCTGGAGCGGTATCTTGGATGGCAAGATCAAGATCAGCGAAGAAGATTGTCCATTTATCTTGTTTGATAGATCAGGAAAATATTCATTTCTCTTGTTTGATAGATCAGGAAGATCTACTGATCTGGCACATTTGCTGCGAGGTAAGGGCCAATCCTTTCTGCTATTGGAGGATGACTGCTACGTGAAAGTGCACAGTACGGCAGGCTTCCTGGCGGCAATGTTTTCGCATATCCTCCCTGCATGCTGGGATAGAGCAACTCGCCATGCGGGCAGCAGATACGCCCTTGAGTCCTTGCCATGGCCAGAGAGCCCTTTCTACCTGCAGTGTAGGGCTCAAGACCGCGGTATGTGGAACTCGACCGACATGCGAGAGGCAATCCAGAATGGCGGGGATGATTGGGAATCCAGTTGGTCATCACTGCTTGAGGGTACAACAGAGTGATACACAGACATAATAGATGGGATCGTCCGAGGGAATCCTTACCAAACTACCTATGCAGATGAATTCTTTTTTGTATTCCACTTTACGGAGAGAAAGCCAAGGTCTGAAACCCTGAAATGAACCAGCCTAAATTTTCACATACAGTCACTACATCATTTTATCTCTTATGCTCTCTCCTCTATGACTCTGATCCCATTGTGAGATTATGCACCTGGAGAGGTCACAATTTCCCTCGCCAAAGTCGCCTTTCAAATATTCATCATCTGTAATGCCGGCGCCATGTCGGTAGAAGATAACAAAAGTACGACCGAGAATTGCGTGCGAACTGGGCGGAACCGCGCTGCTTGGACCCCGTCTGCAAGCGAGCTATCGTAGCGTAAGGGTCTTCTCACACGGGATAAAGATAAGAAGACTGATTGGGCAGGTGAGTCCGGGTATGTCAGATCTCAGTTTCTTCTCTTGACGAGATAGCTGAGCCTCAATCCCTCCAACTTGTCGCAAAAAAACGAGTTTTCAGGCCGTGAAAAGAGCAAAGGTTCGAGAAAATCGGGTTCCGTTCAACTGTGACTAACGCGTCTATTAATATTAATAATCCCACAAGTCATCCTCATCCAAAATATCCATAAACAGGATTTTTCATCATTCGATGATCCGGTCTCCATTGCCGGCCGACATAAAAACCGGAGAACATCAGAAATTGGAGTAACGTCTCCCGTTCCCGTTCTCCAAAAGACCCTTTTCCCGTCTCCGAGAGTCCGAATGAGCGAATTGTCACAGCCGCGGGACGGGAGATCTGTCGTTCATATCCGCGGGAAGTGTGTGCCAGTGTGTTCCCGTCAAAGGTCAGGCCAGCTCTGGGTCCAGGTCAAATTCGCAGGCAAATTGAAGAGGAAAGAATGGAGGGGATGGAGGGTTCTTATGTGCCGTTCGTGCCGAGAAAAGAGGGTCTGGATTTGATCTAGCGCTTGTCTTGGCAAAGCGTGAGCCAAGAAAGGCCAAGACTGGCTAATATGCATGAAAACTAGTGGAGATGAGTCTGGGGATAGCGTTGTTGCAGTGAAGTTTATTGAGATTTGAGATTCGGAGATTGGGTTATCCTGGTCAGTCTGGGGAGAAAGATGAGATGAAGGGTATTGACTGATGAGTCTAGACCTCAGTGATTGAAGATTGCAGAGTCCCGTGGACTTGGTAAGTCCGTCTCTTCAAGGCGTAGTGATCATCGTGTTCTAGAAGGGCTACAAAGAACATGGCTTGTGTCCAGGCTCTAGCACACAGTGACAAAGCAGCCACAAAATGAAGACGGCGAACTCCCCAGTGACCCGCAACTATTCCGGGAATTTGTCCCGCGGGAACAAACAACCCCGGTCAACGTCCGGGAGAGCCGCAGTATGCTCAACCATCACAAGCACAACTCCAATTCTTCCCACGATAGCCATTAATCATTTTGTCATTACATCACAAACCGTTTCCATAATTCGGTCTTCTCCATGGGGTAGGCTAAGCTAGTGCCCCATATTCCTTGGGGTAGGACACTAAAACCTTCTTCCCCTCCCCTCCGCACGGTCGAGATTTTCTCTTTTATAAGATCCCCAAACTTCCCCGGACCAGAAGGAAGATCCAGACCTAGATCCAGATCCAGATTCATTACTTAAAGGGTTCTCATCAGCTCTTCAAGGTTCTCGTCTCTCATCTTCATCTCGTCTCTTATTCTCTTGGGTCTCTTCTTTCGTCAATCGACAACCTGTGTCTTCTTTACTCGACAGTCCATACACAGCAGCGACAATGGCAGGAGGCGTCAAGAAACCAGTCAACATCTTCAAACTCAAAGATGTCGGCGAACCACAAGGCGTCTTCAACTGGCGTCTCTGGTTCGCAGTCTTTGCATTCGGCTTAATGGGCGCCGCACGCGGCATCGACGAAGGTCTCATTTCCGGCGCATTCAAGTCAAAGGACTTTCAGAAATACATCAATTTCTCACAATACTCCACCGTCGAGCAAGCAAACATCAAGGCCAATGTCTCAGCTATGGTCCAGATCGGTTGTGTTGGTGGTGCCCTCATGTAAGTATCGCCACGTCCTCTTTTTTCTGTGTGAAGACTTAGCGCTAACCTTTTGTCCAGTGCTTTCCTCATTTGTGATCGAATCGGTCGAATTTGGGCTACGAGACAACTATGTACCGTTTGGATCATCGGAATTATCATCTTTATGGCCAATGGTGGTAGTCTTGGTGCTATTTACGCCGGACGCTTCATCGCTGGTCTAGGAGTCGGTCAAACAGCCGTCGTCGGACCGGTTTACCTCGCCGAAATCGCCCCCTCCGCCGTCCGTGGTCTCTGCACCTGCGTCTTCTCCGGCTTCGTATACCTCGGTATCGTGTTGGCGTACTTTGCCAACTATGGTTGCTCGCGACACATGGGCGACGATACACATGCGCGCTGGCTTGTTCCTACCAGTCTTCACATCATGTTTGCTGGCTTGATCTTCATTCTTAGCTTCTTCGTTGACGAATCGCCTCGCTTTTTGATCAAGAAGGGTCAAGCTGAGAAGGCTACTGCTGTCATGGCGCGTCTGCGACAACAACCTATCGACTCTGAGTATATTGTTCGCGAAATGACTGCTATCCAGTCTGCGCATGAGCATGAGCTTGAGAGTGTCAACACTTCTTTCATTGGTACTTGCAAGGAGCTTTTCTTCAACAGCAGCAACCTTTACCGTCTTTACCTTGCCAGCATGGTTCAGGTTTTGGCGCAGTGGTCGGGTGCTGGATCAATCACTCTTTACGCGCCCGATCTGTTTGAGCTGCTCGGTATTCACGGATCTGAGACTGGTCTTCTTGTCACTGCCCTCTTCGGTATCGTCAAACTTCTCTCCGCCATCACTTGCGCACTTTTCCTGGTCGATGTTATCGGACGTAAGCGAGCTCTCATGGGTGGTATTGCCCTTCAGGCTTTCGCTATGATCTACGTTGGCGCATTCCTCACAGCCGTCCCCGAACCAACTGGTGCATCCGCCGCCGCCAAGGGAGCCATGGCCATGATTTACATCTCAGGAATTGGCTGGGCCCTTGGTTGGAACACAATGTCCTATATCCTTACAGCTGAGCTGTTCCCCCTCCGCATCCGAGCCTTGGCGACATCCTTCGCCATGACATTGCATTTCCTGTGTCAATACGGTAGCAGCCGCGCGACACCCAACATGCTTCTTCCCACATCCGAGGGCGGCATTAACCCCAACGGCACATTCTGGACCTACGCTGCTATCCTTGTTGTTGGCGGTTTGTGGGTCATCGTTTCCGTGCCTGAAACTGCTGGACGATCTCTTGAGAGCATGGACAGACTTTTCGATCTTCCTTGGTACAAGATTGGATTGTTTGGAAACAAGGATGCTGAGGAGCAGGATGCTGTTTATGATGAGAAGGAGGAGATGGCTATGAATGCGCATGGGGATGTTACCTATCTTGAAAACAGGCCTAAGGAAATTGCCTAAAGGAATGGCCTGAACAATTATTTAGCGACATGATAGTATGAGTTTTATATGAATTAAGCGAACTGATTTACATTTTACAACAATTTGCATCTGGCTTTGTCTTTGTCTGTTTGTGTGCCAGTGACTGTATTCTCACTCGTCTCCGCTATCCTGGAAATCGCAACCCGCCGCACATCCGGGAGCATGTTACCGGGAACCCCAATGACGCCACCGCTCATTTCATTAGGCTTCTAGAAGGGAACAGGCAAGCCAGTCTTGTCGACCACCAGACCATCGGGTGACGCCGCTCGTCATTGCACATTAGCGTGTACGGATATACGGCTCTACCCTAATCATCGCGATCATTCCTTCAACAGCATGGCTGTTTGGTACAGTCTGCCAGGTGCCTTCAAAAGATATCACATATTTATTGGTGCGCATCGAGTGTTAGAACAATAGAACAAGTGGTATTTTAATTAAGCAACATTATATATCGTTTGAGAGTAGCCTGCCTCCAGCGTCTTGACAAGGCCGCGACGCCGCATCAAAGCTTGGAAACATTCCAATTACCCGGGAAGCCCGTTTAGAAGACCATACCCTTAGTCTGCTTACCCTTCTCCTCCTCCACCTTCTTGACATTAATGTTCCTCCAGATGATAATGGACAGAACACAAAGAGGCATAGTAGCAACACCAGTAATAGCCATCAGTCTCATGGTGTGAGCATAAGCACCAACAATAGCCTCACGCTCAAGCGATCCATCAGCGTAAGACTGCTGAATCGTGATATCACCAAAGATAATGGTAGCGTTAGCCTTGGCAGCTTCAGGAAGACGCTGGGCCAATTGAACAGGCATGACGTTGTTCCAGAAACCACCAGCAATAGCATAGCCAATACCAGCGCCGACACCACCGAAAAGGCCAGAGAGAGCGCTGGTGACAGCGAGGTATTGATGGGTAACGGGTGCCATGACAGCGACTTGGTCAACGGTGGAGAAAACACCTGCACCGAAACCGACCAGGATCTGGGTAAAAGCCAAAAGACCAACGTTGGTGTCCTCAGATCGGAAGGGGATGATCAGAGCGGTACCGAGAAGCATGATGGGAGCACCAGCCATGGCAGTCCACTTGACGTTACCAGTTCTGGCAACGAACCATCCGACAAAAGGAGCAATGACGGAAGAAGTAAGAGAGTAAGCGTTGAGGACGTAGTTGGCGTTGGAGATGCTCAGTCTGTTGACGACCTGGAGGTAGGAACCAAAGTAAGCGTTCCAGCTGAAGGTGGACAAGAACATGATGGCGTTGAGCAAGCATGATCCAATGATGGTGGGCTCCTTGAGGTACTTGAAAGGCAGGAACTGAACAGGTGCAATCTTGGCTTCCCAGAAGTAGAAGATGGGAATCAGGACAACTCCGAGAACCGGGAGGGCGATGATGTAAGGTGTCTTCCAGGACTTGGGAGCATAGGCGACCAAGCTGTATGGCAGAAGCAGACAAGAGATACAAGCGCAAAGAAGCAAGATTCCAATAATGTCAAACTCAATAAAGTAGTACTTGACAGACTGGAGGAATGTGCGGTCGGATCGCTTGCGGGTGATGACGCCCTGCTTGGTAGCTGAGCGGAACATGTAAACCATAGTCGCCATAGCAGGAATACTGCACGCAGCAATAATAATAGCGAAAGAACCAAACGCCCAGCGGAAGTTGAGGTTCTCGTAAAAGCCAGTGGCGATCTCAGGACTGGCAAAGGTGGCGACGATACGAGGAGTCATGTTGATACCGTAGATGAAAGCACGGTTGGTAAGGGTGGTCATATCAGCCAGCATGACACCAATGACGTACATAACACCAATGTGGCCAACCCAGTAAAGGATGTGAGCACCGATGTACATCTGGACAGTCGTGCAGGTAGCCTTCATGATCATACCGACAATGCAAACAGTCATCATGAATGCGAAACCCTCAACACGACCCCAGACATCAATGGCCTTGGCCAAGGGAAGAGGCGCACAAGCGCCAATGATGGAAGCGAGAACACTTCCAATGTTGAGCAGACCATGGGCACCGAAGCTGGAGGTAATGTAGGGGTTAAGGGCGGAGTCGACGTAGTTCATGATCATGTCGACAAACGAGATCAGATAAAGCCTGAGTACCCAGATTAGCCAAGCATTCTCGGCAAAGATAAGATAAGATGAGCTTACATCAGAAACATGCTTATCAGGGTCTTCTTGGTCCAAACAGAGGTAATAGCGCGCACGCGCTCAACGCCCTCCTGATACTCCCCCTCAGACTCAAAGTCAGAGCCCTCAGATCGAACATGGGCTTCGGTGTTGGGAATGGCCGTGTTCTTTTCCTCATCGGAGGAACGACCGTCCTGAGGTGATTGAACCATGATGGGGTTCATTGTGAGGTGCACAGTTCACTGTATGTTGGTTTGGAGGAGTGAGTGTGAGGAGGGAAGCGAATTCAGGAGAGGAACTGCCGATCTTTTTATCAATCAGCGAGGCGAAAAAAAATTAATCCACGCGTTAGTATAGACAAGGTCTTGGCGGGTCTTGGACCCAAGCCTGCAGACGTTGCCGAGGGCCCTTGTCTAATCCTTCCGACTGTGCGAGTATCCGACCAGGAACAATAACAGGCACACTTAAGCGCGTGTTCAGTGCGTGTTTAATTCTTTCAACTGATGAAGGATTGGTGGCGATTGGGTGGTTGGGCGCGGAGATTGTTTCCAGAATCAGATTAGATCTTTTAGATATGATCCGCTGCCCACATGGTGCATGCTTAGCGGTCATTCTATCTAATCAATCGGTGGTTTTGATCCGCTGGGGGGCATCTTATCAGCCCATTTTGATCCTCAGTAGCAATTAGACTCATTCTTAATGCAGCCCTGTGGTGGTCAAGACGTTCTCATTTCACGACTTCGCTGTGAATATCGCGAGAAAGTGATACTGTGCGATAACGGACAGACTGCCGATCAAAACCTTTACCGTCAAACCCCTCTCCGGCAGAGCCTGCTAATTCTTCCCAGCCGATCCCATCCCGTCTTCCATCCAATCCCCTGCTCAAGACCCCTGTCACTGAACCGGAGCAGCGGTACAATGTCAACTCCGTTTCTGGAGGACCCTGTCGATTTAGTTCTGCGCGATAATGGAGTTTATTCCCAAGCAACCGGACGACTCCAAAGCCAAGACATCTAGAATGAACCAAGTGGAGGTACATGACCAGAATGAATTTTTCATCACCCGTTCTACTGGTAAAATCGGTGGAGTTTCATTGACGAAAGAATGTTGGCTAGACTACAATGAGGTTTCGCCGCAGGTGCCAAGGTGCTAAAAAGATAAGATCGTTCAAAAGATCAATTGATGGACTGAGCGTAAGACACTCTGCGTCTTTTTTCGATGTCGGCTAACCTTACTTTTTGAGTTGGGCTTTAATGTGGCGGATTAAATAGCCGATCAGTTCCGATATCAATCAGCCCAGACTTGGAGCCATGACGATTTGGGACTAACGTTGCCTTGTGGTTCTTTTTAATGGCTTTTTTACGCGGTTAAGCTTGATTGATAATTCCGGGTACGGCCGGAGTCATACACACGGAAGATGCCGTCTTATGGAGTCTGGTCAGATTATCGATTGACGGTTTGACTTGGCGAACAAACTATTGTTCTGGACCTATGACCGTGAAGTGGGATGATGCAGTTGCAGGATCTGCCCTGCATCAAGAATAATCTGATGATCGAAGTCCACATGTTTGCAGTTAAAGTGAGGTCATGTGGGAAACACATTTTGGATGATCTGGCGTGTTGAAATGCGGTAGAATAAGGTGAACAGTTCACGTATCTGCTTGACCGATCTTTACGGCGATTCAAACACAAAGCCCGCATGGAAGAAAAAGAAGGATTTTATTAAAAACTGACCTAACATTGAAAAAGCTCTCCGAATTGGATAACCCTCGTTAACAGGAAAGCAAAAAGGAAAATGTACTTAAATACAGGGTAGGATGACGCTTATCTGATTAGCTTTTGATAAGCTATCTGATAAGATAGAGCTGCTGATAAGACTGCCACAACGAAGCCACTGTGGCAGTGGTACTCAATCCAAGGGACCCCGCTGGAAGAACATTTAACCAATAGGAACATGTCCGGCCTCTCCAGCGAAATACGCGACGCCTCTCGGATCCTGACACCCATGCCACCATGTGCACAAGCTGAAAAAGCAATCAAAATCGCCTCACATTTCTCACCAGAAGAAAAAAAGAATAAACTCTGAATCACGTCAAGTTTCAATGCTTATATTGTGGAGAAAATCATTCCCTTTGTCGGGTATCGTATTTGCTGACACTAAGGAAGTTTCAGATCCCGCCTTTCATAAAACACAGCCAAGAGTATTCTGCTACATCTTACGGGTTACACAGGGTACCTCAAAACACGTTTCCGACCTTTTGAACGAGTCACGACTGCATATGGCAGAAATGAGGTGCCGTGTAACAGAGATCAACGGCCTGAAACCGTATTGGGCTGTGATAACTGAGCTGCCTCGTCTGCTCTACCTGAAGTTACATTGAGTAACCGCTGATCGTAATAGTTCACCTGCGCTACGAAAGGACTTTTGGAAAGCATGTGCACCTCCAAACCATTGCCAACTTCCGAATATGGCCTTTTCGGACGACTAAACAGGCTGGATGAAGCCCAACGGTATACCAAACGACCCAAGCTCAACCTTAATCCCCTCCATAACCGTTAAGAAAAAAGCAATATAAACAGCTAGTCTTGCGAGAAAAGCTCTTTAAATGAAACACAACTCCTCGCCGGAGACTTCGGAAGTTTCCCCCAGAATTCAGCTGCGAGCACAGACATTCGTTCGCCCGCAAATGGCAGCGGCAGTTGACTGATTGGGTTAAGACAGGGGTTGCTGTTACAGGATGTGACGCGCAATTTTGGAGATCGGCTTCAAGTGTGAAGTCTAATTGATCTGCAATAGGATGTTGGCGAAACTTTGGAGGTTGCCGATGTTACATTCGTCTGGGTTGTTCCTTGCATATCACGTCAATCATACGTGAGGTTCTGGTATAATACATCTCTTATCCCATCCATTGCTGTGCCTCTCTGTGTTTCTGTTTCCTCAGAATTTTTCCTCAGATTACTTATTCAGATTAGCGACTTCCTTTCCGGCCATGGTCCTTACCTGAACAAACAAACACCCAGAACAATGGAGCGAGTAGGACACATGCCCAGCGAATCGCGCTCCGCCGAAATCCAAGCCATTCTTTTCACCTTTTCTATCCTTTCCGTTGCGTCGGTCGCATTGCGAAGTTATGTACGAGCCAGAATATTACGATCATTTAGCTACGACGATGCGTGCGCCGCGGTGGCGCTTGTTCTCGCTTTGGGAACTGCTATAGCTATCGCTTATGGTGGGTGAACTGTTGTCAATGGCTGTGGTGCCAACTGCTAAACTGGCGGATAGAAAATAAGTATGGATTGGGTTATCACACGGATGAACAGCCGAAGAGTGCGCGTATGCCATATACAAAGGTTTGTCTTGCCATGATCCGTTCACGTCAACATCAACTGACATAGTTAAGGCCTTCTACGCATCGGTCGTTATCTACAACATAGCAATGTGCATCATCAAAATCGGCATCCTCCTACAATACCGTCGCGTCTTCGCCGTACGAATGATACAGATCATCACATTCTACGGAACCATCCTAATGATCTGCTGGACAATCATCATCGCCTTCATCAACATCTTTATCTGTGTCCCTGTCTCCAAATTCTGGACCCCCGATTTACCCGGCCGATGTCTCGACTCTTTGGCGATATGGTATATGATGGCTGGGTTTAACCTGGTTACTGATCTTGTGGTCTTTTGTATGCCGCTTCCGGTAATCAAGAGTCTCAATTTGCCTCAAAAACAAAAGATCATGCTTTTCGCAATCTTTAGTCTGGGTTTCTTGTAAGATCAATCATTCCGTTATTGGTGGATAAGGACTAATTGTGATAGCGCTTGCGTCGTTTCGATATATCGAATCCACACACTGAAGATGGCCGCAGAAACGAAAGACCCAAACTGGGATAACGTCGATGCCGCCATCTGGTCATTCCTCGAAGTTACAATCGCAATCATCACAGCTTGTCTACCGACTCTCAAGCCATTGTTCTCAAAACTCATGCCCAAGATTTTCGCATCCTCATACGGTCGAAGCAACGGTCAAAGCTATGGTGAATCGCCCAAGAGCTTACATCTAAGGAGTCGATCGACAAAAAAGACTGGAGGTCGGAACACGCACGTCACTGATGATACGACCACACTCAAAGGGGACGGAGCCCCGATAAGCACTCACCGATCTGGGATTAGTGTAAGCATAAGGGCTGAGTGTGATGGTTCGGGTGATGAGGAGACTCTTGTTGGTGGTGAGGGGGGAGGTATCACTGCCAAGACTGTTATCACGCAAGAGAGAGAATCCTGGAATGATGGTGGCCCAAGCCAGAGTAGAACATCATTCTAGCTGTATTATATCCTTACTTAATTAATGACACATGAGAGAGCACATAAGAGACGAAATGATAGTATCAACCAGAAGCTTATGCTTACTTCCATAATGAACGGCGTGTTCCAACACTTCGTAGCATTGTTCTATAGCGAACGGAAACACCCTGTCCGGAGCACGCGTATAGTCCGGAAATACAATAGCGGCGCCTCCACGCCTAGTAGGATCCTCGACCCATGGCGCGAATAGCTTTAGACTTGGAGACATCAGCGGACTGCCGTAGCTCCAAACCGGTTACTTACCCGCCCATGATCCATCCGCCTTTATGTGTATAGAAAATCACGGGCAATGTCTCGTTTTCCAGTGTCTTGAGCTTGGTAATCACCACCTCTGTTGGACCAGATTTTCCTTCATTGTTTTCCATCACGATATAACCTGCTTGATCATGCTTCTGCTAGTCCTCCACCGACTGTCGGGCTTCGGCGTAGCCACCCGCCTGGTGAGGAGCTGGCTGCTCAGCAAGGATAGTGGCAAAGGCCGCATTGGTAGGATTAATGTTGTATACCATCGTTTTAAAGAAGGAAAGGTCTCACTGATGTATAAAGAATTCACCCAATATTCACTTGAAGGACAGGACATGCGTACTGATGACGAGAATGCTATGACGTTGTACGCCTCTTGGACGAGATTCGTGAGCGTGGATCAATAGTTGTTCCGCGTTATTCAGTATGGCTCTTATGAGAACAGTGGAGGTAGGACTCCTCCAAGAGGCGAGCTCTTGCTAGGAGAAACATCGTATGTATATATCTTATTTTTATCCTCAGTTAAATACCTAGATGGTAGAGTCCCCTCTGGCAATGGATTGTAGCAGCAGCGCCACGCCCTGCCAATCAGACGAGAAGAGTGGATGGGGTTTGATGGGAGAATAGATAAGATAGCATCTCAGGATAAGATAAGATAAGATAAGATACCAGAGGACATCTCGAATAACCTCGGCAGCAATGCATCACAAACATGGCAATCACAGACCGTAGAAATGTATGTTTTTCGCATTCGGGAAGTAATGTCTTAGTATATCTTTGTTGAGCAGCATTTCCCCAACAGATTTATCACATTAATAGCCTGATCGGCAGGTCCCTTCTGTAAACCGTCCCCGAAGTCCCCGCAATTTGCCCCATTCTCCGTATTCGGTAGTAAATCTGATGCCGAGTGATCTCCATCATCTTCATAAGTGCAATTTCTTCTACAAGATTAATCTTGTCTATTCTACAATCTCAACAGTACTCTTTTCTTGATGTTAGGTGGGACTTTAGTGATCTAATCTACTCGACACAATGCCGTTCCTATCATTCCCCTCACGCGACCTCGCGACTACTCTCCAGCGCTCCTCTTTCATCGAGGCCATCCAGAAACATGATCCGTCTTCACTTGCAATTCTAGAGAATGATTCTGGCGCAAGTTTCTCTTATGGCACTTTGTTGAACAGTATTGCTCATGCTAAGGATGAATTATTGTGCAAGGCTGGTAGAGCAGATATCTCTGGTGAGAGGATTGCGTTTATGGTGGAGAGCGGGTATGAATATGTCGGTATGTACGAGACTCATGATAAAATTGGATGAGACTGACTTGGCGGCAGTGACACTACTGGCTATTCTTGCTTCAAATGCGATCGCTTTACCACTCGCGCCAGCCTTTCCAGCTCCAGAGCTGCGCTACATCCTCGACAACAGCGAAGCTCTAGTCCTTATCTCATCAGCCAAATATGCCAGCAAAGCAGAGGAAGTCATCAGCAAAGACCTCGCGAGCACACCAATCTTTTACCAACTAGGCGGAACAGGTCATTCGTCCGCCGGCGAAAAGCAGATCGAGCTTGGAGAGCTTTCGGAGTCTCAGCAGGGCGGAATGATGCTCTTCACCTCCGGAACAACCGCTCGACCAAAGGGTGTCGTACTCACACAATCCAACCTCACAGCTCAAGCATCCAGTTTGCTAGAGGCATGGCGTTATTCGTCAAGTGATCGACTTTTGCACGTTTTGCCTCTTCATCATATTCACGGCACGGTGAATGCTCTTCTCACGCCACTTCTCGCTGGAAGTAGTGTTGAGTTCATGTTTCCTTTCAACGTCGACAAGGTTTGGACGAGATTAGCGGCACCTTTTCAACAAACAGAGAAGACACAAGTTCCTATTTCGTTCTTCACAGCTGTACCAACAATCTGGGCCAGATTGCTTAAGCATTACGAGTCACTATCTCCCGATATGCAAAAGGCTGGAAAGGAAGCTATTTTACCACGAAACCTACGACTCAACTTCTCCGGCTCAGCTGCTCTGCCCAAGCCCATCCGCGACGGCTGGATCGACCTTTCCGATGGAAACATTCTTCTCGAGCGTTATGGAATGACAGAAGTTGGAATGGCGCTATCATGCGGTCTCGCAGACATTGATCGCGTGGACGGTTCCGTTGGCTGGCCTCTCCCTTCAGTAGAAGCACGTCTCATGGAAACCGATGACGAAACCGGCGTCCAGGCTGTTGTTCAGCCTGGCGAGGAAATTGACGCTGCCTCCGGAAAGGAGCGCATTGGAGAGATTCAATTGAGAGGTCCTACAATCTTCACCGGCTACTGGCGCAACCCCGAAGCAACGGCTAAAGAGTTCACACAAGACGGCTGGTTCAAAACAGGCGACATCGCCATCCGTCGCACAGTCCCAGGTTCAGGAAAAGGCGAATCCGGCACATGGGCCCAAGGACCAGCCTATTTCATCCAAGGCCGTCGCAGCGCCGACATCATCAAGACAGGCGGCGAGAAAGTCTCAGCCCTCGAAGTTGAGCGCGAAATCTTGTCCCTTCCCCAAATCGACGAATGCGCCGTCGTTGGATTGCCCTCTGAATCCTGGGGCCAAAAGGTAGCAGCGGTAGTGGTTTTGAGCGGGGAGGAGATGACACTGCCGCAATTGAGGGCTGCGCTGAAGCCTAGAATCACGGCGTATAAGATTCCTCAGGATTTAGTGGTTGTGGAGAGTTTGCCGAGGAATGCGATGGGCAAGATTAATAAGAAGGAGTTGATTGGGAGTGTGTTTGGGACGGCGGAGAAGATTAGAAGGAGGAGCATTGATCTGGGAAGCAGACGATAGATTGATATTGGAAAGAAAGCAGACAAAGTCAAAGCAAACCACGATAGATTGAGCTCCATGAATAATATTTGTCTCATTATGCAGCCAAGATGCCATTTTGCAACCGGGATGATTCCCCGGGACGATCCTGGTCCGGAAGGCGGGCCGTTGAAGAACTTGCAGTAACTGATCAGAACCGGGAACCCTCCTTGGCGACAAGCAATGCCAACCTGTTCTTACGCCGAAGCATTGTGTTGCACCGCTTGACCCAATTGAAGATGCTACTGTCTTGATGAACAACATGTCCGGTCTCGAACCAGGGCCATCAATACGATCATGCCCCACAGAAACACCGGAAATGTGACCCATTTGGGATTTCTTCATGCATGTTGGTTCGTTGCAACGGACAAACACATCTTGTTGGTTCGCTAAACAAGCATATTTCATGATGTGACTATAACAATGTAACAATCTGCTGTTCAAACCACTGTGTTCTTTTTATCTCTCATCTACGTGTTCTACTACCAACTTCACTATCACGGCTGACAATATGGCTACTGTCAACGCGGGTCCTGTTTTGCACCCCGATGAGGAGGTAAGTAATCTTGAGAATGGCCAAGGTAATTGTTGACAAGTGTTTAGGTCCTCGATGATAATGATTCCTCGTGTGGAAGCGTAAGTCGAAGCGGGGAAACGATGGGACGATGTACTGATGTTGACAGGATGTTGCTTCTTCGACCCAAAGTATCTCGAGTTCAATCTTGAGTTATCGACATGAAAATGGAAGAACATACCACCGATTCAAGGAGGGAAGTGTGTATCCTCCATGATCATGCTTGAATTACTGATGCTGAAGGCTTCTTGCAGAATATCATCTCCCAAACGACGAAATTGAAAACGAGCGATTAGGTACAATCCACCCCGTCTATCTGAGCTCAACCTCCACTGACATTTATTTAGATCTCCAGCACCACCTATTCCTGTTGACGTTTGATCATAAGCTTGGTCTAGCACCTCCGAATAAAGCCGACTCAAAGGTCAAGCATGTTCTTGACCTTGGTACTGGAACGGGAATTTGGGCGATTGACTTTGCTGACGAGCATCCCGAAGCTGAAGTAACTTCTACCAGGTCTTGATATGGGAAGCATACTGACATTTTAGGTCATTGGCATTGACCTGTCACCAATCCAGCCAAACTTGTGAGTATTGACCGACTTCGAAATGAACGACTTACCAATACCTCACAGCGTCCCACCAAATGTCCGCTTCATCGTTGATGATATCGACGAAGAATGGAACTACGCCGACTCATTCGATTACATCCACAGCCGAATGATGGCCTTGAGCATCAAAGACTGGGAAGAGTACATCCGCAAGATCTTCAAGTAATTCCCAAACCCTCCAGCCTCCGTGAACCCGTCTAATATTACTAGGGCACTCTCTCCCGGCGGGTACATCGAAATCCAAGAGATAAACGGTGCCATACTCTCAGACGACGGGACTCTCAACGATTCCCACGCTCTTACAAAATGGTTCAAGCTTCTCAGCGCCGCATTCATAAAAATCGGCAGCCCAGCCATTGAATTCGATCGCATCAAGACCTTCATGGAAGAAGCAGGCTTTGTTGATGTAGTGGACACGAGGTTTAAGTGGCCGACGAATGCTTGGCCTAAAGACAAGAAGTATAAGGAACTGGGGCACTGGAATAATGCGAATTCTATGGGGGCTATCGAGAGTTTAACTCTAGCTCCGTTTACCAAAGCGCACGGGTGGACGAGGGAGGAGGTGGAGATGTTTCTTGTTGATGTGAGGAAGGATTTGAATAGTCCTCACATTCATGCGTATAACCCTATGTAAGTGCCCGATGATAGTTGGTGGATTTTGCTAACTGTTTTAGATGCTCCATCTATGGGAGGAAACCCGAGACCTCAGAATAGTCATGACCGTCGGAATACTTACCGATCATCTCACCTAGTCATCTTAGTTCAATCAAATACTTTTGCTTCATCATCATCCCCTCTGCCTTGGGTGTTCAATTGCTTTCAGTCATCTCGAAACTGATCAAAAATGCCTTGTTCCGTGATATCACCCATTTTCAAGCTTTCAACAGCCATACCAAGCTCAGCATCTACAAGCAATAAACACTGTTCCACTTTCCACCCGTGTTCAATCTCACATGCAAGCACAAGAGTGACAAGGCCATCATGTCGTCCATCCATCATGATGAATGCGTGAGGATACATGGGCAAATCATCCGCTGGATTCTGCACTGAAGGCTCCGGTGCAGAGTCCAGGGCCTTTCGAAGAAGATCAACAAACAATTCAACACAATCACCCACAGTCTCCAGTTTTTCGTAGCCGGTATACATCTCGAAGATATCTGGCTTATCAAGACGCCCATTGGGCCAATTGAGGATTTTTCTAGCGTAGCTGTCGGTCGCTTCATCACATATTTTCTGCGCGGTGCTTGATGTTGTGCTGTTTAATGGAAACGCTACTATCGGCGCGTTGTCGAGCGCGTAATGATTGCCTTTCTCAAAAAGAGCGGGACGTTCTTGACTCACTATAATGAAGTTTGTTGTCGTGTGACAGATTTAAGGTTCGTTTGATGATGCTGTTTGTGTTTGTTTCAGTGGGTAAATAACGTTTGATCAGCATGGCCCGAGAGTGCTCGGATCCGAGCACGGA
>QGEC01000274.1:0-48484 GCA_004367155.1 Fusarium clavum | reverse complement strand
CTTGAGCCCCCGGCTGTGCACGTCCCGCACCTCCATCGTCATATAATCATAAATACTTAGATTTCTTAGTAAAGTCTTAGGAAATTAAGTATTTATTTTCGTCCATTAGGCTTCTGATTAGCTAGGTAGGCAACTGAAGGTGCGGGATGTGCACAGCCGGGGGCTCAAGGAGATAGTAGAGACTGCATGCATTCTTGTCCAGTACTGCATAGCAGAAATATGGTCCTCGAAAACCTGCGCCAAAACAAAGCAACCTACATATCACCCTGGCCTGGTGTAAAGCGATTGATCTGATTTGTTTCTTGCTCTCAGCGGCCAATCTCCCTGGTACCATGACATCAGTCTTATGGTAACGTACAATTACTTCGCCTGCCCGGCCAACATATCACTCACAGAGTGTTTATATTAAGAAGAGCTGCTAGCTTTCAGCAGCGTACGTGGTGCCTGGAGAGATTATATTTGTTATCCATATCAGTTTGCCAACAAAGAAAAGTTCTAAACTAGTGATCGTAAGGAATACTCTATCTCAACAGATCGTAAGCAATCACAGTTGAATCATCGCCAATACACGCTGAAACATCTTCTTCAATCCATATGTGAAGTAGACGTCCAAACAGTCACTACTTCACACTCACATAATTCCCTTTTGTCTCGTCCTCTTCTGTTTCTTCTTCTACCTTTGCTAGACGTCTCGCTCTAGCGTTCTTGGCCCCAAGGCAATAGGGACATTCAGTGTTGTGCTTCAAAGACCAAGGTTCATTACACTGTGCACAAACTTGTAAATGCGATTGTTTTACACAACGACTCTTTGCAGTGGCATGGCATACAGGGCTGGGCAGGTGGTTTGTCAGTACAAATGACCACCAGTCATGGCGGGCTCCTTACCAATGGTGCTTTCCACGTCTCTGTGGCATGACGGCGTCTTGGTTCGATTATTGGGCAGGTATATTCTTCAAAAGTTGGGTAGGCTTTGTTGATCATATGGTAGTTGGAATAATCTCTAAGGACAACTGAACGGAATCCCATATTCTCTGATCGTCTCACGGTGATACTTAAATAATGGTAGAAATAACACCTCTCTTTGTCTCCTGTCTGACTCCTTTCAAGCGGCGCCTGGAAGAGAGGACGAACCGCAGACCAACTGTTCCAACTTTCCTTTCAGCTTGTTCCAATCCTCTGGACTGTAATACCCGTCGAGATCATAAAGAACAGCCAACGCCTCTTTGTCTTCAATCTCAAGGGCTACCTGAATGAATTTGCGCAAGATATCCTTTCTGATGAAAGAATTCAGTGCTGCATTCCAAACAGCCTCACTGATGTGAGAGTTCTTGGTGAATTCCCAATCGCCTTCGCACAAGAGAGACTTGCCAAGTTCATTATTGTAGTGTTGTCGAAATCTCTGCAATGTCTCTGGTGAATCCTCAGTCTTTATGACTGGATATCCATACATTAGGGGATCCCAGTCTCGCGTGATGAATCCAGGGTATCGAGCGTAGCCCATATGAGGTGGCATAGTATGGCAAAGATCCCAGTCGATTAAACCGACGATGTTGCCCGAGTCTGGATCTACTAGAATATTCTGGGAGTCAAAATCTGGCGGACAAAGAACAAAGCGGGAATGGGAGTTGAGATTCGGTGAGCTTTGTACAAGGGCCTCGAGCATCTTGTTGCTAGCTCGATCCCACGAGCTCTTTTCAGCCTCAAATTCGAAGTGACAAGCCAAATATTCGACGGTGGAAACATATGTCCTAGCTGCTTGGACTCGCACACTTCCGTATTGGCTTCCGTCTTCGTGCTGCCAGTTAAACAACGGACCGAGAAAGTTGGTCCCGTCTTCTGTTTCCATGATCGAACCAATCCTATCGAAGGACAAAGATGAGAGTTGAGCCATAGTCTCTGCTAGGCTGGTTAAGATCTTGAGGCGAAGCTGGTTTCGAACTGTCTCATCTTGAGAGTTTTCAAGCCAGACATTTGTGACTGTCTCCCCCGGGACGAACTCCATGCAAATGAAAGGTGCCTTAATCTCATTGTTGTCGGTTGGATCAAAGCTGTACACTTCGGGCACGGGCACCTTGGTTTTCTTTCGGATGAGACGCATTGTCGCTACCTGCGATTTAAGGGCATCTGCTGCTGCCTTTGACATTCCAGCACCCCATCCAGAAGCAGGAACTCGAATAACGAGCTTTGTTGTTTCCACCTCCATGATGTGGACTATGTTGTATGAACCAAAAATGCGCCTAACAAAGGCTACGTTGTCAAAGCAGTTTTCTGTGGAAATGCCAACGTCTCTTGCAACTCGAGAGGTCAGCGCTCTAAGGGACTTTTCTGGTATGAAAGCAAGTGGACCAAAGACCGCTGCATCGATCTCGGAGCCGCCGCCGGAGGAACTGTTTGACGTTTTTGACATATTAACGAGGCGTATTGATGTGTGTTCCGATATGGTAGAAGTGCAGGTGGTGGTTAGTCACGTTATTGGTTCCAACAGCGAGTATTTATAGAAGATATGCATCATCTCAGACTTATGATAACTAGGTAGAAAAAAAAACAGCCCTTTCTGTGTACAGCAAACATTCATTGATCTCTTTGATCTGTTCGGCCATCTTCTAAGCTAGCAAAACCCTGAACAAAGAACGCAGGTAACCAACAGCATAATTACTTCGAAAACCTATTCTTGATTGTATATGGTTGGCGTAACTCCAATGTTTTCTCTTTTTAAAAAGGCAATAGCGACTTTGTAAACATTACTTTTTAATGAGTTGAAATGTAATTGTTTGTATTCCTACCTAGGTAGGTACCTACATCTATTAGTATATTGTTACGTCTCAAGTTACGCAGTAGCACCTTCAGTGGTGATTGGTTGGTTGTGCTGTACTAGGAGTAAGTGGGGGGCTTAGTCATGAGCTCGGCCGTCTGTCTGTAGATCCATACTAGGTAGGTACCTATTCTATGTACCTACAGTAGCACAAGATCGAACCACTCGGGCATTTTGACTCTCGCAAAATTGACCAAGATGGAGAGCGTGCTGCCAAAGGCTCGATCAATTAGGTCTGCTAGTTATGGAATAACTATTTTGAGAGCTGCGAACCGTGCATCTTGCTCTTCATCACCACGAAACTTCACGAGCAAACGCTCCCCACCACTTTATGAAGGCCATGTACCATTGACAAGAGTTGAGCGGGCTGGGTTGGCGATTGGAGCCAGCGTCATGTCATTTTTCAATCCTTATCGTCACGGTACGCTCTAGACGATAATGTGATTTCCTATGCTCTTCGACTGATTACATGCAGACCTTATCGCCGCTACTGGCGAAGCTACAGCCACACCCTACTTCATCTATCGCCTGCGCGACGCTATGCTCGCTGATCCAACAGGCCGTCGCATTCTTCGAGACCGACCCCGGATATCCTCCAAAACCCTTTCTCTTGACGCACTACGCTCGATGCCAGAGAACAGCGTTGGCCGCGCCTACGTTGGATGGCTCGACCGTGAAGGCGTCTCACCTGACACACGAGCTACAGTGCGCTACATCGACGATGAAGAGTGTGCATATGTTATGCAGCGCTATCGCGAATGTCACGACTTTTACCATGCCCTGACAGGGTTGCCTATCGTGCGGGAGGGAGAAGTTGCCCTGAAAGCGTTCGAGTTTGCAAATACGTTGCTCCCCATGACAGGTTTAAGTATCTTCGCAGCAGCCACCATGAAGCGGAGCGAAAGACAGCGGTTCGCTTCGATATATCTACCATGGGCTCTCAAGAATGGAGCACGAAGCAAAGAGATCATCAATGTGTTCTGGGAGGAGAGACTCGAAGACGATGTGAATGATGTGAGGAAAGAGCTTGGTATTGAGCAACCGCCTGACATGAGAGATATTCGAAAGAGGGAGAGGGAAGAGAAGAAGAGGCTAAAGGAACTCAGAGAGCAAGGCCTATAATCGCTCCTCGCTGTCATTCTGCTGTTCAGATGTGAAAACTGTACATTATTGTAGTGAAGCTGGATGCCAGGAATTGTCATTTAAGCGTTGGTATTGAGATTTTTAAATCATTAAGCACTGGCCGTATAAATTGCCGAAATGTAGACAGGTCATTTGTTCAGAACACACTGGGAAAATTCCTCGCGGATCTCGGCATCAGCGCCGGGTGTCAGCACTTTCATTTTACTTCCTCTCCCGTAAAACGCAAATGCAGGCCATCGCCTACAATTTTGCCTTATTCTCCTCTTTGATGCTCAATTCCATGGTATCATAAGCACCTCTTACAGGTCCAAATCATCGTCATCGTCCCAAGCCTTGCGCCTGCTCACAACAATCTTCTCCTCTTCCTTGCTCTCCGACATAGCGTTGAGAAGCTCCTTGAGTTGCGCCTCGGTGACTTTTTGTCGCAGTTGACCTGTCTGAGCGAGCGTAATGAGTCGGTTCTCGATGTCGGCGGCACGCTCCTCCTTGACAAGACGGATACGGCCAAGACGGTCGGCGGCCTCGGGGTGAAGGATCTGGTTGAGGATATGTTGACGAGCTTCTTCTTGTTGCTGTTGTCTAATTGGATGTCAGCGCGATAGTTTCGCAGGAGAGTAGCGAGGAACTCTTACTGGCGCTGCTGCTGTTCTTGCTGCCCAGACGAACCGCCTCCACTGCTACCGCCGCCTTGAGCCTTGAGCTGCTCTAGACGAGCTTTTCGGATCTACACATTGCATCAGTGACAATTCCCAAACGAACGTTCCGAAAATGCCCTACCTGATCAAGCTCTGCGTCATCCATAATTTCGTTACGTTACGGTGTTGCAAGTCAGGAGATCAACCTAATGATGTCGCGGGGTGCATGGTTACTGGAGGGGCATCAAATTGATCACGTAAGCAGACTACAACATCCAAGCTGTACAGAGAATAGAATCATGAGAATATTTGTTCATTCAATCAAGACTATAATGCTACCTTTAAAACCCCTCCCAAAGGCTACTCCAAACGCCAAATATGCGATGCTTCAATGTCCTGTTCTATATAATTCCGCCCCTTGGTATGCGCTGCCGCCGTGCCCTCTCTCTAACGTTCTCTGCTGATGTCTCTTCCATTTGTATATACGCTTTCCTCTTCTGTTTAGCCTCTAAACGCCTTGCTTTGACCATTTGCACCATCAACGCGTTTGTCGGTGTATTGATGCCAAGAGTCTTGGCTCGGTTCAGAAAGAAACCATTCTGGTAGTTTATATCTGTCTGTAGACCCTTGTTGATGCGCATGAGAAGATCACTTGGGGCACTGGCCTTGCCTGTAATTCGGCGGTAGCAGAACCTTTTGAGTCCTTCGCCGCGGAGGAATGATACAAGGTCGGGTGAAGCCTGAACTTCAGGCAGGCTTTCTGTCACCAAAGCCATCTCTGCCAGCAGCTGATTTATCATTTTCTGCGCTGATCGGTTGGCCGCCAGACCCCAGTATGGTAAGTCGAGTAGCACGCACACAGGCTCAACGGCAGCTGTAAACATCATGGACGGTATTTTGAACCGAAGCCACTGTTCGTATGTATTATAGCTTGTTGAGAGAATCCTGGCCTGTTTCAGTGGCCGCATAAAGGCAGGCTGCTCGAGAGGTGCATGTAGTTCCTTGGACATGTTCAGAATCGGATCGGCACTGGTGAGCACTGTTCGCCCACCTCTTAACTGTTTAACGGAATCTCGGTTCCGGTTGAAAGCCAACGCATGGTTCATATGGCCCAGATAAAAGTTCGGTTCAGGTTGCGTTCCGTCGAGTATGCGTTCACGGACTTGCTCGAGAACCCCCATGCCGTCGTTCAAAAGACATACCGATGTTTTGTCGTCAATCCTGTCCTTGACTGAGGCAATCGCCTTGACAGCTTCGAAACCACGACCAGTAACAATCAATTGATCAATGTGTGAACGATCAGACGTCTTTACGGCTTCATGTCCCCCGTCTTCCTCCTCTCGGACCATGGCGGCATTCTTCTCAGCATATGCAGATTTCCTTGTTCTTTCTGGTTGTACTTGTTCAATATTTTGGTATCTTGATTTGGGCATATCTCGGAATTGCAACAATTCGACCGAGTCGTAAACGCTGCACAAGGCGTGAGCAATGAACCTCGACCGCACATCTTCGCCTAGGATATGAATTTTATGCACGGGTCCGGATTTTGCGGCCTCGGCCGGGAGGATGACCGAGGGGACGTAGAAACGTGATGAAGGACTATTTGATATAGACTTGATCGATCCAGCCTGGGAATCCGAGCTTTGCCACGGTCTTGAGGGAGGTGGTTCGCTCAGCTCTGGAGGAACCGCTTCCGGTTTCTCATGGTGTGTTGTTGTTGCTGCTGAAGCAAAGAGCCGTGTGATGTTTGTCCTGGTACTATTTCGAAGACATTGGGTTGGTCTTAGGGCTATTCGAGCCGTCGCTCGAGTGTGCATGAGGGTCGCCACTTTGACGGTTGTGTTTGAGATGCTGCGAAAAGGAACTTGGGGCTCTGGAGCCAGAGAAGTCGTAGATTATAAGACGCACGCGCACATGCAGGTTCGGAGGAGTGAAGTCGATGCAACAAGTTCTTCGTTGATGTTTCGGTGTCAGTATATGCCGATCGTAGAGTCGTGAAGAGCGGCGAGTTGGGGTGGAAGTGGTGATGCCGGTATTGGGTGAGTGATGCGTGGAGAGAGTGATGGCTCCAAGCGGCGATAAGAAGTCCGTTTTTTCCCTTGATTAGAAAATTAGATCCTAGCCAATTAGATTGGACGGGTCAAGGGATCGTCTGTCCTGGGATTTTAGTACGTCGCCATTGGTCAATCCCTGACATCGACACCGTTCTTGGTAGTCTACATTCCGCCAGGACTGCAAAGATTGAAACTTGAGGCTATATAAAGTTTCTTGAATTAACTATAAAGATTAACGAATCCTCCGATCCGTCTTCATCCCAAGTCTTTGGCATCATTTCTTAGCTAACATACGGCAATAGATGTGGCAAGTCCAGGAAGTTTATTTAGTACGTTACTGTGGGGCTTCAGTTGATCACTCGGGTAGCTGCACAATACCCGCTTCATGAATACGAAGACCACTAGTCCCATTTTGGCTTCAGGTCAAAGTTCTGCGCTTCGAAGTCTTTCATGCGACAGCGACGTGATCATCCTAATCTCGTATCCATACTACAACAATCAAAGTTTCCACCACCATGACAGATGTAAAAGATATTACCCCGGATCTTGACCGGCTGGATGATCAGCTAGATGATCTCGAGGAGAACCTTCAGCCTTTGCTCGACAATCTCGAGGGCATGGCCTCTGAATTGCCCCTGTTGGACAAGGCAAAACTTTTCTCACTGACAGCTTACGCGATTGAATCCCTCATGTTCTGTGAGTATATCATTCCCGTGGCTATCTGCATCATTCTGCAGCAATGAAAAATTAGCTAACAATCGCGACAGCCTCATTGAAATTGGAGGGCTCTGACACACAAACTGCGGATGTGCTCACTGAACTCAAGCGAATTCAGCAGTACTTTGGCAAGATCAAGAATATTGAGGCTCCTGAGGCAGAAGAGTCTCGAAGTTTAACAGTCAACCAAGAGGCTGCAGCGCGCATACTCAAGGCTGACCTGGTACGAAGCTCTACAGAACATTCAAGGACTTTAACTAATGCATCAATAGGGTGACAATAAAGCAATCAGCAATAAGTTGGCTGAAAAAATCGCAGAGGAGCGAGCCAAGGCTCTACTGAAATCTGTTGAAAACCGGAAAAGACCAGCAGAGGAGTCACCTGTGCCATCCAAGTCAGGCTCTGCCGCTTCTGAAACAAGAGACAAGAACAAAAAGAAGCAGAAGAAGGGCAAGAAGAGCAAGTCCAAGAACTAGAGGTTGGAAGCAAATTTCTGCTCATAAGTTGAGCGATGTTTTATTGCAAAAGAAAACGAGTAGACCGTTCTGAGTCCTTACTTCTGTAAGGACTAGTGGCTATTTTGGAGAGACTTACAGTGATACCCCAGACAGTTTGAGGGAAACTCGCAAAGGGCTCGGATGCTTGGAAGCCAGATCGGGAGGCCTTCCTGATGCAGTTGAATTAACTAGGGCATGGCGTTTGGGAATGTTTAATCGATTTGATTGGAGGGGATTGATGTTGCTTAGAAAGTCTATCGTTTTACAACAAATGGGATTTTATGAAACATGGTCAGCCTCAGTCGTATTCCTGGATGAAACCAGGAGGCTTCAATTAATTGTGTGCAAGGTCGAGTGGATTTATGACTCAAATGGTCATTGCAACTTCCTCCATGCTCAGGTATAACCAATTGTAATATAAAAGGAACGCCCTGAGTGCAGCTTTGCTCTATATCCTGTTTTTGTCTATAATCTACCTTAGTAGGTACTGCCTAGTACATCGCTCTCTCACCAATAAGTGGTTGCCAGCGGAAAGATAAGGTGAAGCCCAGTGACTAATAATTTTTCACCCCACCATTATCGGACGTGAGTCAAGGTACAGAATCGCGGGGCAGCACAAACCCCTCCAACCCAACCAAGTCAGGTCCTCGAATTCTGTTTTCGCATCGACAAAAGCAGAAATCACAGCAACAAGATGGCGGTCATTTATGTCGACGAAGAAGCCGGAAGCGATCTCCCTGAGATCCAGGGCACCGAGTCCGCCCCCTTCAAGTCCCTCCTCGAGGCCTACTTCCGCCACGGTGCCGAGTCCGAGTATCAGGTCAAGAAGAAGGATGATGAAGAGTACAAACCTGCTGCCAAGTCGGCCTTGAAGAAGGCGGTCGCCTACGCTGCTGGACAAAAGAAGAAGCTTGATGCTGCGGCTAAGCGTGCTGAGAAGGATGCCCAGGACGAGGCTGCTCGTCTTGCTGTCCTTGAGGAGGCCAAGAAAATCAAGATCACCAATGACCCTTCCCTGCCCGAGCCTGTCCCAATTAGCCTCCAAGAGACCGACTCTTCAGTGATTGGTACCCTCCGAAAGAGCAAGGATGAACCTGCCGAAGGCGTCAAGCGTGTGTCCGTCCAGGGCCGCGTCAACCGTGTGGCCAAGCAGGGTGGACTTATCTTCGTTACTCTGCGCCGAGGTGTCAACTACATGCAGTGCCTTCTTTCTGGAGATCTTTCCAAGACTTACGACGCTCTCACACTATCACGAGAGACTTCTCTTGAGATTATTGGTGAGCTTTGGGAGGTTCCCGCTGGTGCTCATGCTCCTCTCGATCGAGAGCTCCGCGCCGACTACTTCAGAGTCATCGCCAAGGCTCCCGGAGGTGATGATGCCTTCACCAACATCGTCCCTGTTGACGGCGACACCAACACTCTCATGAACCTCCGACATCTCACCCTCCGTCACGAGAAGCCTGCCGCCGTCATGTTCGTCCGCGATGTTGTCGAGGATGCTTTCCACACTGTCTACAAGGAGTTGGATATCAAGAAGGTCAGCCCTCCTGCTCTTGTGCAGACCCAGGTTGAGGGTGGTTCTACTCTTTTCAAGTTCGACTACTATGGTGAGACTTCATACTTGACTCAATCCAGTCAGCTTTACCTCGAGACTGTCCTCCCCGTCCTTGGTGACTGCTACTGCATTGAGAAGTCTTTCCGAGCCGAGAAGTCTCTTACCCGCCGCCATGTAAGTACCTCCCCTCGATGGGACTCGGAAATCGTTCCATTGTGTGGATCCTACAAAGCTAATTATACTTCAGCTTTCTGAGTACTCTCACGTTGAGGCCGAGCTGGATTTCATCACTTTCGATAACCTCCTCGACCATCTCGAACATGTCATCTGTCGTGTGATTGACCTGACCCTCGAGAACCCTGTAGCGGCCGAGGCTATCAAGAAGTACAACCCTGACTTCCAGAAGCCTTCTCGACCCTTCCTGCGTATGCGCTACTCTGATGCCATTGACTGGCTACGAGAGCGTGGTATCAAGAACGAGGAGGGCAACGATCATACTTTCGGAGACGATATGTAAGTCTTCCACACCTTGCGAACATGCATGCGCAAACTAACTTGAAATTAGTGCCGAGGCTGCTGAGCGCAAGATGACTGACGAGATCAACCGCCCCATCTTCCTTACTCACTTCCCCGTCGAGATCAAGTCGTTCTACATGTCGAAGGCCAAGGATGACCCCCGCGTGACCGAGTCCGTCGATGTTCTGATGCCCGGTGTCGGTGAGATCGTTGGTGGTAGTATGAGAATCTGGGATTTCGAGGAGCTCATGGCCGGATACAAGCGCGAGGGCATTGATCCTACAGGCTACTTCTGGTACACTGACCAGCGCAAGTACGGATCCACCCCTCACGGTGGTTACGGTCTGGGAGCTGAGCGGTATGTTTTTTGTTGTCTAATTGTTAAGTCTTTGCTGACCGTTTTTGCAGATTCCTTGCATGGCTTCTTAAGCTCTGGACTGTGCGAGAAGCATGCTTGTATCCTCGTTACATGGGCAGATGCACCCCGTAAGCGAACTGTTGATGAGATGCATAACGAAAATGGAGTACAGGGTTTTGATACAGTAGAACAGATCGCTCTAGAGTATAGTCTAGTATTGAAAAGCGAGACTGCTCCACTGAAGCTTTTTTTTATTGCACTTTTGTTGTTTGACGTCTTTTCGTGAAGTGACTGATATCTCCGTTCATGCAGTCGTAATAAATTGTAGCCTCAAGTCTCCATTCTGAAGATCGGTATCCACTAAAAAGTTCCTCAGCGGCTGTCAACGGAAGGCCCTGGAGTGCTCTGGACCCTGTTACTTTGGGGAGATGCCTCTACCGAGGCCCTACCGATCGCTCTTCCCCATCCCTCGTTGAAATTTACTGCTTCTGATTGGCCAGAACTTTGCCTCCGAAATCCGTGTAGTGTTTCTCCTCATACCCAACTTACATTCATTCATCTTGCTCTTACCAACAACACATCCATATCACCACAGCAAACCTCACAACCACCCTCAAAATGCCTCGTCAACGATCCGTCGGCCGCGCTCCTTCGCGCCCTACCGCTTCCGCTTCTGCCCCTAAGCCCCAGCAGACTCGACCTGCCGCCACCCATGCTGCTCCTCCCGCTGCTTCTCACCCTCCTGCCCAGGCCATGCCTCCTCAGGCTGCCGGTTCTCAGGGCCCCGGACTGTTCGGTCAAATGGCCAGCACTGCTGCGTAAGCACTCCCTCCTCGAATATACAAAAATTGGCCTTTTTGAAGCTCTATTCATCAATGGCGCAAACCCCGGATCCGTTCTGGGTCATACTCGGAACATATGTGGCTAACTTTCTCCCAGCGGTGTCGCTATCGGTTCCTCAGTAGGCCATGCTATCGGTGGCATGTTCGGTGGCTCCTCCGAGCCCGCTGCTCCCGTCCAGGCCCAAGCCGCTCCCCAAGAGCAGTCCTGGAACCAAAACAACTGCGCGGGTGTTGCCCAGAACTTCACAAAGTGCATGGACGACAACAACGGAAACATGCAGATCTGCAACTGGTACCTTGAGCAGCTCAAGGCCTGCCAGGCCGCTTCTGGCCAGTAAACTGGATTGGGAAGCAAGATACAGATAAAAGGAACTTGGTTTCATTATGGGAAAGGAAACATTGGGCATGAATTCCCTGGCAGCGTGCCTAGACGTGCTTGCCTGTAGAAATATGGTGGGAATACTACTATTACATCTCCACAACCAATTGTATAATATATAACAAGATCAATCCATTCAAATGGGGAAACCCTTCAACTGTCCTTCTCCTCTTCTGGTCGTGGTTCAAAATTCAGCTTTTTTAGGTTAGCAAGTTAAAGACTTGTTGTGATTGTTTCTTACCGAATTTCCATTGTACAATTGTTGATCTCTTTGCTGGTCACTCGGGTTCTGGAATTCCCGAATTCGGGACCGTTCCCGGGAACTGGTTGGTCCATGGACGGACCCTCGGCGTCCTCGCTCATCGCCGGGTCCAAAAAGACCGAAGATCCATGAGAAAATGCCGAGAATGAAGCTGATGATCTTGGAAACAATACCCTGCGAATCGCCATCATATGCAGACGTGTACTTCTTGACTGGTATCAGTACTAATGTAGAGGAAGGGGAAAGGCCGAGTTCGCCGATGGCTTTGTCCTCCTCCGTCTCATCGATGTTCCTGTTCGGTAGAGGTGTAAGAACTTGCTTGAAGGTATATGGTTGCGCTCCATCGGTTCGGGTTTCGTCTACCCACTGTCGAATCTCCTTGAGGGGTGCATTCGTCTTGAAGCGCGATCTCAGAGTCGATCCATCGAAGAGTCGTACTTGAAGAGCCGTCATTCCGCCCGTCTTGGTTGAAGCTGCAAGCTTAGTTTCTGGTGCGCTGACTAGGGATGCTGCGACGTCGCCGCCCTTCATATTCTCGATTCTTTGCTTCTCACGCTCTTCCGCACGCAAGCGCCGTTCCGCCTTATCATCCTCTATACGCTTTAGAATTCGCGCCCTCTCTTCCTGGTCCTGCTGCCTCTTCTTCTTCACAGCCTCGGCGGCCTTGTGAGCTCGCGCGTTGTCAGTGTTCATTCCAGCATCGGCCTCGGCTTTAGCCTTCTCTTTGGTCCTGGCCCGCTCTTCTTTAACTTTGCGCTCGTTCTCCTCCCTCTGCGCCTGAAGTCTAGCAGCCCTTTCAGCTAATATCCGACGGACATTCTCAGATGCTGATGACGGTTGCGTCGCTGGGGAGCTCTGTTCCGGCGCTGTATGTGTCTCTGGCTGAGGCTGTGGAGGGTCAACTTGGGCTGGAGCTGGTTGGGTTGCGGCTGGCGGTACCACCGCAGATGCGGAGCTCAAAGCCGTCTTAACTCTCCGTAGGAACTCTTCCTTATTGGTTCCAGATGTGATGTAGTCCTTCAACTCGCCATTCTTGATGATAACGACTGTGGGAGTCCGTGGGAGCGGAAAGATTTGGGCGAGATATCCGGCTTCTTCGGATCCAGCCTTGAGGCGAAGCGCGACGGCGTGTTCATCGAGTAAGTCGCTCAACTACGCCGTTGATTAGCCCTTGATTTACATGATTTACACATCACCAGAAATACTCATACCGTATCATCGGTAAGAAATTCGTTTTCCCATTGTGTGCTCTCGTCGCCCTCATCTGTAATGAATGTGAGCTATGTCGGCCAGCATGATGGCAAGACGAACCGGTAACAAAACACAGTACCAGCTTCTGTTGGCCGACGGCAGTCGAGATACCGTCCTGAAGAGTTCCCTCATAAAACATTTTGAAATTGCCGTTACAAAGGAAGAATTGATTATGTCAAGTCGAAGAATTCGATTTATAATTGAAAAGGTGGGAGGTGAGGAGTGAGACAGAACTGCGGCCACTTGTCTTTATACCCTTACAGGACCTCCCTGAGTATTTACATGCATATGATATGCAGGAAAAGTCAGTCAGCAAGTCTTATTGATTTTCAAGCAAGCTTTATTCCAGGAGTGAAGAACTCAAAGCAGAGGAAATTTAAAAGCAGGAGCTCTAATAAACATATCATACATGAGTGAAGCTTCATAGGAGGCAGCTCTACATATGACGCTATCATCACGTGGCAGCATGGCTGTAGGTAGCTCCCGAATCTCGGACGGTGGGGGCTGACTCAGCGAAATCATTGTTAAAGGTAAATGCAAGAGAAAAGACAAAGATTAATACATGAATTCCTTAAAGAGTGGACGGATTTACAGATGAACGAAGGTATTATATGTTTATCAATACCGTCTCAAGAGACGCAACAACTCGAGATCTTTGTTAGTATACTAATCATAAAATTAGTAAAAAATACACTTGTTCTGCTTGACTCATTCAACTTTCCGCCCTCGGAAACAGTCTAAAGACTACCAGTGTGTCCAGACTCCCAAACTTGTCTTCTTCGCATTTTATTATTCTGTCACCAAATCCATACATAAAACTGGTCAAGATGCTCATTGACCCAGCGTTCATGCCATGGGCAGAAGGCAAAGGCGTCAAACTCAAGGGTGTCGAACCCCGAATCCTTCCTGGTCGAGGTATCGGTATCGTGGCTGTTCGTGATATCAGAGTAAGTCAACAGTTGGTCTGAATAGACCCTTGGGAATATACTGAACCCTTCTCTTTAATCCTTCCGTACATTCATTAAGCAATGTTCAAGGCACCACTTACAAAGGGGTCAGGCTATCAATTAGTCTTTCAGCCAGCTTAACTTTCTTTGTCAAATTCTAACATGACGGTAGGCAAACGAAACTATACTTAGTGTGCCTACAAGAGCGCTTCGCACAATTGATACAGTCCCAAAGCATATCAAGGAGGCTCTTCATGGCGTTTCAGTTCATGGCGTCTTGGCTGCTGAAATTGCGCTCGATGACAGTGATGACTTTGCTGTCTGGAGAACAGTACTTCCGACTAGAGAAGATCTAGAGGGCGGCATGCCTATGATGTGGCCAAGTGAGCTTCAAGCCCTTCTCCCAAAGCGAGCCAAAGATCTCTTGGACAATCAGAATACCACATTCCGGCGCGAGTGTGAGATTGTCCTGAAAGCCTTCCCTAAACTGACAAGAGACGAATATCTATACTGCTGGGTTCTGGTCAATACACGAACCTTCTTCAATAGCAGCCCAAAAATGAAGAGCTATCCTCATGCTGATCGACTGGTCTGCATGCCAACGGCTGACCTTTTCAACCATGCTGATCAAGGATGCAAACTCGCCTATTCGGCTCTCGGATACAGCGTTCAGACCGACCGAGTATATAAGCAGGGCGAGGAAGTCTACGTCTCTTATGGTCCTCACTCAAATGACTTTCTCTTGACAGAATACGGCTTCATTCTGGACACAAATCGTTGGGATGAGGTATACCTAGACGAAGTGATCCTACCACTACTGAACAAGACACAGCGCGCCGAGCTCAAAAGTGTCGACTTTCTTGGAAGATATACACTCGACGACCAGACTATTGGATGTCATAGAACACAAGTCGCATTGCGTATGCTGTGTTGTTCCCCGGGACAGTGGCAACGGTTCTTTGATGCCGGTGATGATGGACGATCCTCACAGGCCGAGGTGGACAATCTTCTATTGACAGCTTTGAAGGACTTTTTGCGTATTATCGAAAAGACACGAAATGAAATTGACGAGATAGAAGGCGGTTCGAGCAGTCAGAGGGAGTTGTTACGACGCCGATGGCAGCAAATTCAGGCGTTGGTCGAGGAAAAAAAGGCTGTCATTGACAACTAGTCACCCAGGTACTTCAATACGAACTATGAACGGGGGGTCAGTTGTCGGGGAATGCCTAAGATACACAATCAACTTCATCAACAGTGGCAGTTGGCGGAGACGCCGTCAGGGTGTCATAAGAATTGGCCACTGAAATCATAAGAGACGAAATAATCTAGTTACATTATGCAAGCTTATGCTAGCACTTAGGCTACTTTATTTTCAGCAGTCTAAGTCTTAGAGGATAATTTTCTGTTACCCACCTGGCACATAGTCTTAACATTGATCAAGCACTTCTCATTGCGACCAAGAACGGCTTCTTTCACAGTTTCACGACATAAAGTTCTATGGATTCTGATAAAGTTATAACTGTATTGGTTGTGTGTGAAATCTATCGGCATCATTGCCTTCTTAAAATCTTTGTGCAGTGGTGATGATACTTCGATACATGACAGAGCTCTATATACCAGGGCGGAAGGATTGACTAAGAGATGAAATAATTCAGTTAACCTAGGCTAGGTAGTTTAGACTAGGACTTATCCGTAGTTTACTTTATTTTAACGCCCTAAGCCTTTAAGGCTAAATCTTCTGTCACCCATCTGCCCAGCTATCACAGCCAAACCTTCTTCCTATCTCAAGTTTTCTCTCAACGGAAACGAGAGGCATCTAGCAAAGAAGTCTGCATTCCTTCCATTCCACCGCTCTCCATCATCATGAGCATCTGCCTCATTTGAGTTCCATTTCCACCGCCGGGCGCATTGCCCCAAATCGCTTCTCCGAGCATCCTGAGCTGCATCGGGAACTGAGGGTCTCCGTAGTGCTCAATGATATCGGCTTTCTCAACTCCAGTCTTCAGACTCGGCTCCGAAGAAGTCATGCCAAATTCTTCGCACTCTTTCTGCTTCTCGGGCGTCCACCATGGAGGAAGAAGTCCCTTTCGAGTCGATACCTTGCGAATGAAGGCTTTAAACCCAGCTAAGCCATCACTGGCGCCGCCGTAGAGACTATCTTGGTCGACCTCGCCCTCGAGACGGTACATGTCCTCAACGCGCAGGCGATAAGTATCGATAAGAAGCTTGTAGACATCTTTCTCGGGGCGGTCATGCAGATATGTTCCTCTATCCAAACGAGTGAAAGGATCAGGGATAGGCTGGTCAAGACCCTTTGGAGGTGAACCTCTTGTAGAAGTAGAGGCAGATGCAGAGGCAGAAGCGGAAGATCTTTGCTTTCCACACACCTTTTTGTGATTTTTCCAATCAGCCTTCTGGCATTCTCGGGAACAATAAGATTCAGAAGAGCACTTCGCGCAGCGCTTGAGGGAGACTTCTGGTTCAGTCTTTTGGCAGGTCTTGCAAGGCATTGTGAGAAGTAATTGCGGTGTTTTGTGTAGAAACAACAAGAGCCAGAGAGTCCAATTGAGGGGGAAATACCTATAAATATGCGGTTGATGTAACAGTGCATGGTTGCTGCAGCAAAAGCAATTATCTAATTCTTGACACTTCACTTGTGGTTGCCAGCCGCAAGTGGCTGGTGGCATAAAGTAGCAGGATTGGTTATTCATTCCCTATCTCTTATGCTGAATACTCCCCTCCATCCATAATTAAACTCATATTCCAACGTTGCCTGAGCACTCCAGTCATCGGCCAGCTCCTTCTCTGTCAAATGCTCATCTGGGACTCGAAAAGTATAGGTGTTTGTCTCGAGTAAGACGGTAGTCGTAGACGCCTCTACGTCTTCTTGCTGTTCCGTAGCTCGATTGATCTGGATTTTCCCTAATAATGGAATTTGCATGTGGAATTTATGGCCCCGGTATATGCCTTTGCATGCTCTATGGAGGTTCTCAAGTACCTCAGCCGCCTGTTCAGCTGTTGCACTCTCCAACAGTTCGCTCGTCTTCCTCAGTCTGCTCACTAACTCAGTAATGACAGTCCAGATGCGCTCTTCTTCTTCTATCGAACGAGGAGTCTCCTTCGCTGCCAAGTCTGTAATAAGAATAACGGCAGCGTTAAATGCAAGGAAATCGTATAGATGACACTTCGCCAGGGTATCTTGCATATCTCTCATGTCTTGGTGAGCTCGTATCGCACCTTCAGCTGATTCCAAGACTTCAACCCTGGTATACTCGAATTGCTTGTCGGAAGCCGCAAATTGTGAATACGGGAGATGGATCATCGTGTTGAGGGTATGCTTGAATAGTCTCAGAATTGCATATGTAATGGGTTGGGCAAAGACCGAATCGTTCCTTTCATCTGGAATTAGAACTTTAAGCTGCCTAATCTCCTCAACCATGCGCGTTATGGTGCTAAAAGGAGTATCTTGTCTCATTCGATCACGGTCGCTGATACATCCTGATATGGAGGCAATTCTTCGCAGAGCATCCAATTCGGGATCCGTATCTGTCTTGCTGAGGGTGAGATTATCTGGTACCATATATGGAAACCCTAGAATAACGGATGGTTGGCGGTCTCGGATCCATAGAGACTCCCATAAAGCCCCGTAGAGATTCGATTGAGTATGAATACCCAGTAACATGGCATTGTCGATGCCGGCTCTTACACATTTCCATGCCTTGCTGGGACGACCAATGGCGATGAAGAGTTCGTACTGAAGAACCAGTGCTTCTATTGAGTTGATACTGCAGGCCGGTGTACAGTCAGCGAGGTAAAAGATAGATATTTGTGTGAGCAAGCGACTGATTAACTCCTCTGGACACAAAGGTAGGCCAGTCTCGACGTCTCTGAAGTCTTTAGGTAATTCCGAGAGACAGAGACAGAGCCAACTCAAACACTTCGACACAAGTCCAACATCTCTCGATTGTAATGACTCGTGTATAAACAATATCGCCTCCTCAATGCTGCCAACAGGGAAGCCGGTATCGAATATCTTGATCGTAGAAAACGGTCGTAACATGCAGGATTCGTGGAGTTGCCCTCCAGCGTACTCTAAAATCCTCTCTAGAGTTGCTCGTTTTGGGATAAGATCACCAAGTATCGAGTCTAATTGGGCTGTAGGGGATTGGGACGCATATTTCGATATTGAAGATCCTTTGAGACTTTGAGATTGCGAATTCTCTGGGGTGATAAGAACTTCGCTTCGCTGATCAAGGCTCTTAGAATCAGCAGAACAAGCCGCATTGTGTTGATCAAGTTGGCTCGTCAAGTTCTTTATTGATGCTTGCATCTCAACCATGCGCAGCTCAACCTGACTAACAAATTGTTCTAGTTCCTCGATTATTTGGTCTTTTTCATCGAAAGACTGGGGGAGTCGTTGCTGCCGTGGCTCACATACAAGAGCGTGTGTTATACACTGACGACACTCGGTTTCGCCCTCATAGACACAACTCACTTTTCGACGCCGGCATTCTCTACAGCTTTTTGTTGCTGGTCGTATTTCTCTGTTGTAATTCATCACGATGCGACTGGGTTGTGTCGTTAACCTGGTGATGAAGTCAAGGTTCACTGGACGATCGTCTTGGAGTATCTTGTGGTTAGGAGTTATAAACTTGACAAATGTCTCAGATGACGACGATATCTTGAAAAGAGAAAACCTTGATTACTTGGGAAAAGGGAGTACATTTATTGGAAATCTACCTTAGTAGGTGGTTAGTTGTGAGAGATACCAACTAACGTTAGCTTAACTGTTAACTTGGCACACTGAACAGTGGCATGCGGCCGATCATCATTGGCCTAAATAAGCCGGTGGCATTTAAAGTCTGTTAGACTAGCAAACTTCCTGACTTTTGACAGCTCCTTGTGTTCACAAGATGTGCTGTTCACCAAGAGCATCTGACTCATTGCAAGGGTACGTAGCCGTGGAGGGTTTGCTTGAGATTTATCCATCTTTCTAGGTCTCATCTATTCGTGTAATAGTCGCTTCTAGTTTACGTTTATGTTTCGGTCGTAATGACTTACAACTGCAATTGTTTCCCCATGATTCATTCATCCATGTTACAGGGTAGACTATCTGAATAGGTACTCGTGCATCATTAGATGGAGGCGCCCCACATAACGTTAAACTAATCACCATCACCAACTCCGTCGATATCTGGATGACTTCAACTTCAATGCGCCATCAAACATGAATGCGCCACAGACTCTCCTGCGCAGTCTGCGCATTCCGAAACAAGTCCCTCGCTGCACAAGACTCACCAATGCAGTTCCGCCAAGGAGGAACTTCACCACCTCTTTCTTCCGTCGCAAAAAGCAGCAGCCCTCAGCCGATGACCCGGAATTCGTCTCTATTCTAGACGGCCCGCCTCAGCTTGTCCGTGTGGGAAAACGCCATGGACCTGGTCTGATTATCCTCGGTATGGCCCAAACTCTTCAATTGAATTGATTGTAGACTAATCGTTGTAGCTATTATCCCTGTCACAGCCTTCATCCTGGGAACATGGCAAGTCCAACGTCTGGGCTGGAAATCGGACCTCATCGCTAAATTCGAAGACCGTCTCATCCGCGATCCCCTACCCCTTCCACCTACCATTGATCCCGATGCCATCCACGACTTCGACTACCGCCGCGTGGTAGCAACGGGTCATTTTCGACATGACCAGGAGATGCTCATTGGGCCGCGCATGCGTGACGGTACAGATGGATATATGGTAGTGACGCCTCTAGAGCGTGAGAATGGCACAACAATCCTAGTGAATAGAGGCTGGATCGACAAGAAGCACAGAGACAAGAGGACGAGACCTGATGGATTACCAACTGGTGAGGTCACCGTGGAGGGGCTCTTGAGAGAGCCTTGGAAGAAGAATATGTTTACGCCTGAGAACCAGCCCGAGAAAGGCATGTTTTATTTCCCGGATGTGAAGCAGATGGCTGCGTTGACCGGCAGTCAGCCTGTCTGGGTGGAGGCTACTATGGGTATGTCTATCCTCATGATCATTCATATCTCATGACGTCCTTGCTAATGATACCAGAACCCGAGTTCATGCAAATGGTTGACTGGGAATCTCGAGGTATTCCTTATGGCCGACCCGCAGAGGTTAACCTGCGAAACAATCATGCCCAGTATATCTTTACCTGGTAAGTTGTCCCATCTTATGGTACCAATTGGAGCGTACTAACCCGTCGTCCTTAGGTATGGTCTGGCCTTCGCAACCTCCATCATGCTTTGGATGGTAGTCAAGAAGCCTGCAAATGACGTTGCTCGTCGTGTAGCCCGCTCAAAGGGCCTGTAAAATTAAATCGCATGATGCAATCCGTGCAAAATTCATGTATACTCTGCAACCTCTCTTTCGTCACCTTGATCCGACACACGCTTTGCCTTGCGTTGCTTGATGGGCTGCGGCACAGGCATCCTCAGCTCCTGTAGAAGTTCTCTTGGGAGGTGCTTCTGTGCTAAAGAGAACATGGAAGAACGAGGTCCGATTTGGCGTTGCCTGTACGATATTAGAATTTGTGGTCGGTACAAGATACGGAGCTGATACCCCGGTGAAGTGACATACCTTTTCATGAGTGTGAAGACGTCGCTCTCCTCGATAGTTTTGCGCTTGGCATGATCTGCATACGCTCCTAGATCGTCACCTAATTGCTCAAAAAACCATTCCGAAGATTGGATAAGAGCATCCAGCGTTTCGGCTGAAAGACGCTGGTTGCTTAGACCTGACGACTGTAGAGCCGTCTGTGCTACCCTCTTGACGAAAGCTGGAGGTAGTGATGGGTATTCGATGCCATGTTGTGAGATTCGCTTTCGCTTTTTATTTGCTTTCAATCCACGAGGTAGCCTGTCATCAGCTGGCATGTTACGTACTGTCGCCGTGACTGTTGGCTCCAAAATTGGTTCCTGTTCTTCATTTATTGAGCTGTGATCGTCCACACCACCATCGTTGTAGTCCCAGCCATCCATGCCAAACTCTGCAGCTCCACGATCAGAGTCAGAGTCAAACATTGCGTCTTGGTGAGGAGCCTGAACTTCGTCACCTCTGGCTTCCGCGACTGATTGATCAACAATAGGCGATGTTTGCTGGATGTCGTTGGCTGGGTCAGACATTTGGAAGACCGTTTGCTCTTCCAATCCTTCAGGAATGTCTAGATTAAAATCGCTTCCTCTACCTTCGGTCATCCGCCGGGTCTGATCTGCTTCGAATCTGTTTAGGGGTTAGTAAATACCACATAACCAATGCGACTCCAGCACAACTTACGCTTCCAAAGTCATATCATGCTCTCCAGCTCCCGCTTCAAGATTTTCCAGGAAACCAGGGAAGAAGTCTGAATGTTGGCCAATGTCATCTTCTGTGGGTTCATTGTTGAGGTAGTCACTCATGCGCTCGCTCCCAGGGCTGCCTCGAGATAACTGCGGATCAACTCGCCGAGGCAATTCAATCGATTGTACCGTGAAGTTATCTTCATCTAGTTGTGACAATCGTGGCGGAGGTATTTCTGAGCTCATACTAGAAGCATCTTCATCATCCATGGGCAACGAAAGTCTTGGCCGCCGAGTGAGAAACTCGTCATCATCGTCATCGTCGTCGTCGGCATAAAGGTTGCTTTGCTCCTGATGTTCCGGCGATGAACTTGGTTTGTTTCCGGAGGGTGATGAAGACGAAGAGTAGTAAATCGGCTGGCTTTTGGGTGCTAGCGCTCGACCGAGGTTTCGCAGAACATCCAAGGGCGTTTCTCTTTGTTGCATCATACTTTGTCTACGATTCTTTCCAGGAGTAAACATTGCTGTTCGGCGTTGGTCAAGCAGCCGGCGAGCGGCTTTGGCGTGTGGGGTTGGCGCATTGGATCGACCAGCAGAGGCAGGAGTTCCGCGACGAAGGGAGGCACGGAGGTCGCGAGTGCCTGTGCGATCGAGAGGAGTGTGAATAGAGGCGTGAGCAGAGTAAGGCTCAGCGCTGATTGCGCGGCGGGGAGTTCGTGAGGGAGTTCGTGCTGGCGTTTCTTGTGAGGCCGCCTTGGCCGGTGGTGATATCGGACTTGACATGTTTGTGGTGTTTATTTAGATGCGCCGGAGCAGTTGAACGAGCGAATGTCGCTCGAATAGCAGGCGACGACTTGGGATAAGGTTCTCATGAACAAATCCAACTCGAGTGGCCTAGGTAGTATTTGAAACCATTATCTCGGCAGATATTTTTGCCTATTCCGTTGTGAGTAAAGTTGTTGATCCAATGGAGGTCAATGATGATGTTAGTACGCGACGCGACGAGGGGACCCCAATCTGTAAGGGCGCACGGACCAGCCAATTCAAGCCCAAAAGGTGGGAAAGACTCCATTGGAAGCAAGTCTAAGATGTACCTAAGATTTGGATGCCTGCATTGGAGGTTCTCAAGAAATTGAATGTATTTTATGATAGCTACCTAGCTTTCCCGACGAACATGTATCTTCACCAAGCAACCTGACATTGCTGAAAACAAGATATCATTACAAACCCCCCTTTGCAGTTGAACCAAAATACCCCCAACCTCCAAGAATGAGACTGCACGCAAACCTCCAGATGCCTGTTCCTGTGGCACCTACTTTCAAGCATATCCATAAGTCGGCGACACCCCACCAGAAGAGCAAACTCATCAACGTATCTACAACATGGTACTCGCGTCGTAGATAAAATAGCCATATAGCAAGACCGTAAGCGGAGACACGACTGCCGTAGATTGCAAAGGCTGCGTGTGCTGGTTCCGATCTGACAATGCCCTCCGGTAGGCCATATTCTCTCATGGCTCTATGAGGATAATTAAAAGGCAGAAGACCACCCAGGGTAAAGGCAGTGCCTATGAAGACAGCAGGAATATGCCATGGAGAGAAGTTGGAAAACAAGCCTGAAGCCATTGTATACGCTGGTGAGACCCTGCGAACATGTTAGTATCGAAACAACGGTCAGGTATACAGATGCATACGCTGCGGGGTTCTGTGCACGATTAACAAGAAAGGAGATTGAGGAAAAGAGTCAAATTACGAAGGCTATGTATATATATAAGCTGACGACCCCAAAGAGCCGAAAGGATTACATGTAAGACGATTTGGATAATCAGGCAAAAAGGTAACAATTGGCAAAAGAGTAATTTCTAGGACCGAGCGTGGATCGAACACGCGACCTAGGGATCTGCAATCCCTCGCTCGTACCACTGAGCTATCGATCCTTGTTCTAGAACTGGCAAGAGTTTTCAAATTTTACTATTATGTACAGCAGTGTTGAATGTAAGACAGAACACTCTTTGCTCCAATCCTTGAACCATATCTTTATTTCCAGCCTCGTTATTATCCTTACTCTAAAACATCGTGACGCATATTGTCCTGATGATAAGCTCCGTCATGTCAATTTTTATCTAGGCCTGCAAAGTATTCGTGTTGCAAGTTAATGCGTCGTCGTAGTTCCTTTCTTGGAAGAAATCTAGCAAGGGTCTATTTTGTCCATCTGGTTGTAAACATTGCTGGATTGTATATCCTTTGTTGTAGATATCGTATGAAAGTGAATGAAACCGTAAGGTCTAACTCTTTATTATTCCCGTCACCGATTGACAGTCGTCCGGCAACCTCGCCTCAGAGAATGGCGGCTGCTCTTTTCGCAGGAGGCTGACCTGAAAATCGTAGCCAGGGAGCCTCTCCACCAGCTTTCTTTCACCTACCTCATCCACAGTAGCCCAGCCGCCTACCTACCTAGTCACCACCTACACATTCTAAGAGCAGCACCTTGTCCTTTGAAAGCATTCTTACCATTTGGATAAATATCCTGGCTCGGCTTGGTTTTACTTACGCCGGGCTTTTCCTTACTTCTCGTCAAAACTATTCCCCAGCCACAACCGAGAGATCTTCTCAACCAGGCCGCCATCAAGAACGAATCCTTACCGCAACAAGACAGCAATATAGCAGGTGAGCTCCCCAATCCGCGGTGCTTGGTTGGTTCGAGGCCCTTGAATGTCCCCCACTTCCAGTCGCTAGGCGCCTACAGCTCTGGAACGAGTATGTTCTTGATGGCCATGGACTGGATAAGTTCGTCGGCAAGGCTAGGTCTTGGCTTATTACTGTTAGCAGGGGACTTTAGCAGGCCCCAACACCAACCTGAGGTGGCACCGGAGGTGGCTACTCATGCTAGAGGCTGCTACTGGTGGATGGCGCCCTTATCCTGGGCGCCTCTCTCGTGGTCTTGCCTGGGCTTGGGGGCGTCTAGTCCAGTCTAGTCCACTGATACTGATAGAGGTGGATCACTCCCATCGTTGAACCTCCTCCTGTGGCCTCACCTTCTGCGGCACAAAACGCGTGAACTACACCTCGGTTTTGTGTCAAGTTTCTTCTCTAACCTATCTTTTTATGCAGCTGTGAAACTCACCTGAGGATCCATTCGAGTTTTGTCGCTACTTGTCGCATCGCAAATCGTCATCGTTGCACCTGTTCTGTTCTGTTCCGTTCCGTTATCCGGCCTCGAGTCCTTTCCGTGCCCCTCTCTCAATCCAGTCTGGGCTCTGCTCTGCTGTGCATTACATCTACAGACACAACAGGCATCATCCGTCTATTCCATCCTCATCTGTCCCTCGACTGAACAATTTGTTGCGCTTCGCTCCGACCAACCCTTCGACTTTATACCTAATTGCTCCTATTTTTCTCATATCCGATCGCAACAATGGCTCAGCCCGGTGTGCAATCATTGAAGGTTTGTTGAGCCACAGGCTACCTGACGCAATACCTGGTTGGTTGGCTGACCGCTGCTGCAGTGTGTGGTAACTGGTGATGGTGCTGTTGGAAAGGTACGTCGGACAACAAAGTGTCGCTTACCACGCGATGGCTATCACGACAAGAAGCTCCCGCTGACTGTATCTAGACCTGTCTACTCATTTCCTACACCACAAATGCATTCCCTGGCGAATACATTCCTACCGTCTTCGATAACTACTCAGCGAGTGTCATGGTAGATGGCAAGCCTATTAGCCTTGGCCTCTGGGATACTGCTGGTCAGGAGGATTACGACAGACTGCGACCCCTTTCATACCCTCAAACCGACGTCTTCCTGATCTGCTTCTCCATCGTCAGCCCTCCATCATTCGACAACGTTAAGGCAAAGGTAAACTGGGAGCTTCCCGCCACAGCATGTCGACTCTGCTGACAACTCTAGTGGTACCCCGAGATCGATCACCATGCGCCCAACATTCCCATTATCCTTGTCGGAACCAAGCTCGATCTTCGAGAGGACGCATCCACCCTTGAGTCGCTCCGACAAAAGCGCATGGAGCCTGTATCATACGAGCAGGCGTTGACCTGCGCCAAGGAGATCAAGGCCTACAAGTACCTCGAGTGTTCCGCCTTGACTCAAAGAAACCTCAAGAGCGTCTTTGACGAGGCCATCCGGTAGGCTCCAATCCATCAACCTTTGTCCACTGCATCCTAACATCATACCAGAGCCGTTCTCAACCCTCGACCCACACCTTCAAAGCAAAAGAAGAACAAGTGCTCCATTCTGTAGATATCCATTTAATGAACGTTATCACCGCGCGTATGGCACACGCGCGTTTGAGTTTATCAACGAAAGCGTCTGGACGACGCGAAACGACATGAAGAATTCTGGACGGATGCTTAACAAGCACGGCATCTGGCGATAACAAGACGGCGGTCTTGACGAGATATCCCTGGGAAACGGTTAGGCTGGATTGAGCTGGGGCAATTGCATTTTTTTCAGCGAGCCCGTTATCTGTCTGCTCCCTGGATCGATATCCACACGCAAACAATCATGCGAAAGGCAGCAACTGCATATGACGATGACTTTTATTTGCGAGGCGGTTCTTGAATGACTTTTGGGTTTTCTCTATCTGCAATTATGTGGGTTTCCAACCTTTGCTATTTTCTATTTTACTACTATCTCATGCTGTTATCTCCTCGCGGAGTTTATACCGATTTTGCCAGTAATTCAAGAACCAGTCTGCATCCTGGACATTTGACTGTTGCTTTTTGACCTTTTGCTGTCATGGAATAGTGGTAGGGCGGAAACTTCGTTATGTTGCGCTGGATCACTTGCTCTTGATGTTGGTATTTTGGCAAGCCTGTTTCGCTTCTGACACTCACGTCTTGCCTTCTGAATTGCTATAATAGGCTGTTCTCATGAAGATTCTCTTGGTTGCGTATTCATAGGGTTAGCTGTAAGATCTCTAGGCCTTTATAGATTATACATCTGCTTCAGTTGACGACGCACCCAGGCAGGTGGGTCAAAGAACAATCGAGATGTAGTTAAGGATGTCATCAAGATTGGGATAGTCTACCCTAAGCTTTAGCCTAAGTATATCTAAGTCGTTGTGTCGATAGGCTTCTGTCCTGGTTATTTTTCGGACCGCCTGCCAGGATGCAACTCATTCATAGTACACTGCCAGTCGTTTCTAAGGTTGAGCCTACTTTGTTATATGGTAACCTTAACTTTGAGCAGACGCACAATAATTCTCGGTGTAGTTGATTCATCGTTCATTATCTACACTTGTGAGATTACTGATCCTTCCTGGGTATCTCTCACTGCCTCTCTAACTTGCAATTGCACAACTTTTGTGTATCCGACCCTAATATCATTCATTAAAGCGCACTGAGAAAACGTCGCTAAGCTGGTTCATATCATTTTGGGTTATCTGACCAAGCCTTGGCCGCATCCAGGAATCCTGACTTATCGGTGATTACCAGGAATATGGGCACGTCGGCTGGGGTGAATGCCATCGTTGCCTGCTGAACGGGTATCAGCGTTGGCCCTGGCGTTCTCTTCCTTTTCCACTCTCTCGCGCTCAATACGCTTTGCGCGGTTCTCATTTAGTTTGACATTCTTCTCCTTGATCTTGTCCTGGCGCTTCTTGGTCTTTCCACCTCCGCCGGCGCTGTTCGACAGAAGTTAGTATTGCTATATAATACTGTGATATAGAAATTGCTGTTCATGCATGGGAATGTCGGTTGCAAGTCAAGCAGGACTGGCTGCGCTAGGGATTACACAGAACGCATTGGACGGCTGTAGGGAATTGGGTGCAAGATGAGGGCGACGCAGGTTGCTGAGTAGCAAAAATAAGGGGAAACTCACGTTAACTCGACATTGATGCGACGAGGGTAAGAGGTGCCATCCGAGAACTCGGAGTGGTGGAACTTATCGAGACATGTTCGCATATGCCAGACCTTGGCGAACTCGACAAATGCAATGCCACGGCAGGGCTTATCGTCCTTGGGATTACTCATGCAGCGAACTCCCACCGGATTCAAAGAGGCAAAATGGGCTCTGATGGTTTCGGCGGTGGCGGTGAAGGGTAAGTTGCCAACAAAGACAATATGTCGGTCCGCTTTGCCGTTGGTGTTGGCATCAGCATCAGCTGCATCCGCTTCTGCGCCAGCAGACTCATCGTTGGTGGCGGCCGTGTCTGTTGCCTTGTTCTTCTTCTTCTTGTCCTTCTTGCTCTTCTTGGGTTCGTCCTTGGTTTCAGTATCGGCACTGGCGTCGTTCTGCTGTGGTTCTTCGGTCTTGTCCTTCTTGTCCTTCTTCTTCTTATCCTTCTTGGCAGACTTTTCAGTATCTACAGCGGCATCCGTAGGCTTGTCGTCGGCGCCAGCCATGGCGGTATCTTCAGCTTCTTCAACATCGTCGTCTTGCTCAGGGAGGTCTTGGAGATCTTTGCGCTTGTCTTTGCGCTCCTTGCGCGATTCCTTCTTGAACTTCTTATCTCGCTTTTCTTTCTTGGCTTTCTTGACGTCGGCGCCGTCGTCCTCACGCTTGCGCTTCTTCGCAGGTGCCTCGGCATCAACAGAGACAACGGGCTTTTCGTCGACCTCGGTGGCCTCTCTTGCGCGCTTGCTCTTCATTATTGGTGGCTGTAATTTGCGCTCGAGTATCGAATTGTAGAGAGATGTGATATGAATAATCTGCTGGAGCTAAGTCAGTCGCCTTGTGCCACGCCGCAAAGTGAAACGTGTGGCTTCAAAGAAGAAACAAACAATGGTTCAATGTAGCAAACTCACATGCAGTAAAATGCTGGTGATTAAACTTTTGGATGAGAGGATGATAGGAATTTTTCAAGCCTAGCCACTGGGTAGCAGAAGAATTATCCCTGGGCTTAGGGTGTCAAAATAAAGTCACCTTAAAACGGTGTTGAGTAGCGTCAAGTGTCTAAACTATTTTAACTCTCAGAACCCACTTATTTTCTGATACCTGGAAAATGTTCCGAATTGACTAGGATTGTCTCGGAAATGTACCGCTGCGTTGATCTATGTGTACTGTACCTGTGTACTGTACCAATGTACTCACGGCACCTACTGCGCCGTTCAAATGTCAGAAGAATTAGCCTGGATGCCTGTGATTTGCAGTTGAGGCTGAGCTCGGGATTCAAGTGATGGAGGATTGATCTGCGCCTGGTATTGCAGAAAAAGTGAGAAATGAGGGTTGAAGTAGCCTATCGGCAAAAACCTACAAACCTGTACTTCCATGACCTCCACTCCATGAAGTAGATGTCTAAATGACAGGGAAGCTTCACAGGGACACCGTGAGAAACCGAGTCCAGTACTAAGACGGATAAAAATCCCCCATCTCTTCCCCGTAATAAAAATAATAATAAGATATGGTGTAACCTACCTCATCTCATCAATTGCTCTTCTTCTTTTTTGTTGTAGCGCCGTTAGCTCTGTGTCACTGTGATGGTAACGTCCACTTGTTTCTTTTTCCATGTCTGACTACCCAACCTTTCTTTTCTTTTTTTATTCAGTTGACTCACCTACCGCAGTTCTTCCTCGGCCGGAGTCTCACACATCCAACTGAATCCCTAGTGCTGCCAATATCACACGCCTGTACATATGCAGGTAGCAATTGCCAGGCGTGTACTCGGTCCATGGGAACGATCAAAGAAGTGACGGATGCCGCATCATGGCACCAGTGATTGACTGTTAGACTGTCTGCTGGTTTGCAAATCCAGATCCCGCACTGCAACGCTACGGCAGAACACCCTAGTCCTAGCTGCATCCGCAAGATGCAGATGATGCCGATGCTATGTGCTGTCTTGTCTCGTCTTGTCATGTCCTGTCCTGCAGTAAGATGCTGTGCTGAGTCAACAGCGAATATGCGGTGGACGTCCATCAGCCGTTGTGCAACCAACATCGAGGCTCTCGGACCCATATGACATCCATATCTTGATCGAGCAGAGACCACCTGCAGCTTAGAGGCACTGCACTGCGCTTTTAGTGAAGTGGTGCATATTGACCCAGCTGAAAGGTCAAGGGTGTTTGTATCCATATTCTGGAGTTTAAATTTAAAGCCAGACAGACCCTTGAAGCGGTAACTCGGTTTTTTGACAGGCAATGACGATCTCGGAACGTGATTAACGCACGGACGAGTCAGTCAATTGAATGCTCTGTTGATGGAAGCAAAGGGTCTATTAATCCTTGGTGGTGGGATTGTAACGGTCTCATGGTTTAACAAGCAAAAGCAACAAGGTCAAAAGTCTAAATAGATGCCTACCCAGGAAGTCGATGCAAGACACGGCATCCTCATGGCAGCATCTTCCCTGCTTCCTATTGAACTGACAGACATCAGCCGCGTGGAGTGCTTCTGTTCCCTAGTTCCAGGCTCCTCGATTCTTCCTCCTCTAAAGTGCAGATGCGATTGCGTTAATGTGGAGGTGCTAAAGAAAAAGCAAAGAAACAACCCTGTCTTCACGACACCCATGTTTCCCCCCGTCCCCCAATTGTTTAGAAGTTGCTTTGTTTGTACTTACAAAACCGCTCTTCTTGTGTTTTATGTCGACATTGACAGGGATGTCTTTCCCGTAACATGACATTTCGCTGCAACCTCCCGTGCCTTGTCTCTGGTATCCGTATCCGTACTCTTTGACCTCTTTTCTTGTACTTCCAACCTCTAAACTGTCAAGTTCCTTTCTTACACCCCCGCCAAACCAGCTGAACCCGTTCGGTGTCCAACCAGTGTTGATACCAGTAACATGTCAAGGAAGAATGTCAGTCCCAACTGCAATGAACAGTCACGGGCACGCGAGATGAGGCCTGCCGCGTATCAATAGATACCCGCCCCCGGCCTGAATCTCTTCTTGCATACAGTATCCGACTTATTTGCTTCTTATACACCACGAGCTCTCCCGGAGTGGAAGCCCACCCGAGGCTTCAGCTTTTTCTCTGATATTGTCTCCTTTCTCTTTATTCTTATATCTGCCATTTTCTACTTTCTTTCCCTTCTTCTCATCTAATGTTTTCATCCTTGCTTGCAACTTGTCGTCGCCACTATCATACGCTGAGTTGACTGTTGTCGCTTTAAGCACTTACAAAAATAAACTTAATTTCACGATGAAGGTTGCTTGGGACTCGGAAATGGACCATGTCCGGTCCTGGGTCTTGAAGGGAGATTATGATATTGAAACTTCTTTCGATCGTCCTCTTTCTTGGAGCTCAACCATCGCAACCGGTCTTTCTGAAGCCATCGTGCCTCAGATCAAAGAGAATCATGACCTACAAGCCCGGTTCTCTCAAAACACCGAGTCCATTGCGTCGACCGCCCAAGATTCATCCCAGTTGCCATCCCAGCAAAATACTCTCGCTGTCACTGATGATGCGGAAGATCCGCTCATCCCAAATGAAGTCGAGATCCGCCACATCTATAACAACAGTCTCGCGACATGGCAAAACCTCGTCGATCAAAGTTTATCTCTACCACGAGGCACCTTTCCAGCTGGTCTCAGTCCTTCTGTCATGCTCCAGGATATACCTCCGTTGCCTGAAACCTTGCCGCCAAGCGGTGTCTTAGCTGGAAGCCCGTGTTTCTATTTGGGACCCGACCCGGAGCCGGGATCAGGGTCCGAACTTGATCTCCAGACGACCACAGGCCAGCCTAAGTATTTCCGGCTTGCTTATCCATCTCCTATTGAATGCTGCATTGCGTTGGACAGAAGCGCATGTTATGGCAACCCAGCAGGCACAGCAGATGCACCCGATTCTCCTCAGGGGCTCGCAATCTTGACTCTCTGCTGGGGCTATGTGTTTTCTCTACGGCAGCTGCAATCCCAAAACAAAAAGGTTCATTTCACCTCCTACATTCATCCGACTCCAATATGCGACGTTGGAGAACTTTCCCAAAATGACATTCTAATTCAACTGCCTAAAGAAGCATCCTGCCGCCTCGTTCAATGGCTCTGTGCAGTTTTGGCCCCAAGTCCGGGATGGGCTGTCGACGGCATATACACGCCATGGGATGCACGATTCACAAGTGATGTGCGCTTCGTCATAGCTACGGAAGAGCAGGTCTCATTCGATTCTGATGCAGAACCTCCCACTCCGACTGAGGCCACTGACCTTCTCATCGAGTTCTGCGAACTATTTGGTATTGACCATCCAATCGGTTCCAGAACCCCAACTACCTTGTCTCCCATCAAGGCTGCGTTTCTTGCAAGCCTCGCAATTCCATTCTATCGCATGGCAAAGCTGCAGCCACACTTACCCAGGCCATGGCTGAGGCCAGGGAAGACGACACCTTTGAATGCTGAACAAAAGGCCGATATCCATCGGTACACGGAAGATGCACGGTACTACATGACACTGAGCATGCACCCATATTCCCTTGGACCTGTTTTGTGGAGTATCTTCTGGCAACCAGACATCCAGTGCAACCTCGTTAGCCCATGGCTGGCAGGCATCGAAAATGTCCTCGAGCCGGCCTTGAACAGCTGTGACTTTGAGATGCTCATCAAGGTCTTTCTCTTAAGGCGTCCACGTGTTGCCATGTGGTGGCATGGTCTTTTCCTCCTTGGTAACTCAAAGATTGTGGAGTTCATCCGTAGTTACCTCGCTACTCTTGATGAGGGATGTTCGTACGATACACTCTCTCGTCCAGATATCGTTTCAGCAGCTTGGACTGGCGCACCACAATCGTACCAGGACGACACTGCGTCTACTACTTACCAGGGTCTTACAACATCTATCCCCAGAGCTGCTCTACTTCAACACCGCCATACCATGACCCTCCGCGATCCTTGGCCCCTTTTCTACGGTTGGCGTCCATTTGGGTCAATACCCAAAAACACTATCGAACCTGACCTATATCCTTGGTTAGAGCGAGGTCACCGCCGCGAATATCGACATTGGACATGGTGGTCAAGAGATGATGCGGCTTTCAAGCCTTCTACACATGCTGGTTATCGCAAAGAGACGAATCGGTTTGTATCAAACGTTCCGGATAACCTTGACATCATTACTTCCGGTTGTTCTGCACCTGTTCCTCCCATTGAGCTCGAGAATTCTTGCAGAGCTACCTTGCAGATGGTTAGTCACAGCCTTGGAAATCTGGTTGGCGAGCGTAGTTTGAGCAATGCATACATCCCCCGATTGAAGCAGTCTCACCCCTGGCTGAAGGATTGGATACCGGTTTGAGGGTTATACGTATATCGGACATCAAGATTTGAAGGTATAAGAGACGAAAGGTTGATCACTTTATACAAACTTTTAGACCATCCTAATAGATGGTTACGACGAAAACGAATGAATGATATCAGTTGGTAGAGGTAAACTAGGAATTGGTTGCATTTCGAATTAATTTGCGCATCATTCATGACTATGTATCTCATTACCGGGTCTCTCCAAGCTACTGAAACCTTTTCGAACTATTAACATGCGTCAACTGCCTGTTGATGCCGGGTACGTGAACTACGCAGCCAGCTCTGCCGGGCTGTGATGATACTGTTTTGTATTGCCTGGCATCTCCTGAAGGCACCAACCTTCCAACTCTTGTGGCTCTTTCACTTCGTTCCCCTCCCAGAAAGTCTTTGTATCATCATGCTCTGGGCTGGCAGTTTTGCTATCGTTATCTTTGCGGCTATTCTTTCTGAGGAGAAAGATGCCCGCGATAACAGTTACACAAATCACGACAATTCCCCCCAACACCCCCCCTATGATGGCACCGATTGGAGTGCTCTCAGAAGATTCGTTTACTGAAGAGCTGTTTGTAGTTTCACTGGAGGTACTTTCTGAGGTCTCGATAGTACTCGACGTAGTGACGCTTGTCATGGCTGATGATATCTGTGTTTGGGATGTGGTCTTTTCGCTTGTTGTTGTTACATCTGTTGCTTCAAGTGGCGTGACGAGGTAATTCTCGGTTGTTGCCTTGGCGCCGCAAGCAATGTAAGTGTAAGTTTGGTCGATTCCAAATGTCAGAAGGGCGAATGAACAAAACGACTTGCGGTCACTATTCATCGATTAGTTTGGAGAACTTAGAAATCTCGTCCTTCTGACATACCAAGTGAATGTAGTCAAGTCCGTATCAGTCATACCACAGCCCTTTTCACATGATCCATGGTCTCTGCAGGCTCCGGCAAGGCCACAATCTGAAGCCGTTAGGACGGTTGTTGGGCAGAAGCCCCATAGTCCGTTCCTTGTATCCACGCGACAGTTGAACTCAGGATCAGCTGTTCTCTCCTTGTCCGGGTCGCCATTGAGATAGCCACATGTTGAGAGCTCTGTGCTGATGGCCCGCGGTTCGAGATGGAGACTTGGTTGAGCTCCAAAGGGGGCTCTGGTCATGGAAGGAAACACCGCATGGAGAGCAAGGCCTAGTGAGGTATATGGTAGGGAAAGAACAAGTAAACAAGAGAGTTTTAGAGGCTTCATGATGTGCGTCGTTCACTCGTTCGTGGAAGAGTATGCAAGGAAGAGACAAACGAGTTCTGTTGAAGACATTAAAGGGGCCAGAGCCTCACCTTATTACTCTTCAATAACTTGACCTGGTGTAAAGAGCCTTACTACTTACATGGGTATTTGTTACCGGAGACTTGGGGCGCATCTATTAGGGCTATTATTGGGCTATTCCTTGTTGCTGTTCATGTCTGAGGATTCCACTCAACACAGAGTACCCAGCGGTATGCTTCCTCTCTGCCGTTGAATGATAGTGTTTTGGATTGTTGTTCGAATTACACGGACTCATGCTACTACTGTGACAAAACTCTCAGCCCTTTGAAAACGGGACTCATTTTAAATACTTTGTAGTCCGTATTCACTCAAGTCTTCTTAATAGAGACACTGATATCTTGTGTCTGCTACTTGGTGATCATCTGTTGGTTGGTTGGTAGTCAAAGCGATATTAAGAACGACCAACATGCATATGTCAAGAATCATGGGTGTGATCAGGATTAGCAGCATCTCGTGCAATCTTCAGAATAAACATGACTTTGACTTTAGACGCCAGTTAACTAATGCTTAAACTACATTATATTTTCTATGTAAACATTACCACAAATACATTCTAAGGATATCTGCTCAGCCTTACGGACTAAGATCATATCATCTCTTCCTGGCTGGTCAATAACCAGGGTAGCCACCCAGAGACCGGGCGCTTAGACAAACCCAAAAATATCCATGGATACTATGCAGTGATTTCCTGTTCCGATTAGTGGAGGTTGGGTTGGCTGTTGGTTGTCACTCATTCACTGATTCAATTGTTGACCTTCATTTCTTTCCCTCTTTCATAATTTGTTAAAGCTTCACTCATTCAAATGTTTCGCAGATCGATTGTGACGCCGCTGCTGTCAGCATTTTGCTTCTTGTTGATTGTCACAGGCTTATATCTTGGGCGCGAGCACTTAACTTGGCCGTCCAATTCTTATATTCCTGTGGAGCCCGATAAGGTACAGCAGTCAAATGCTATTCCCACGTCTACCAAGACTGGGACGAGCATAGAGGTACCAACAAGAACTTCATCTAAGCCAAGTCCAACCGCAAACGCTCTATCTCCTCCAACCATATCGAATGGTAACTATGTCAACCGTTCCTTGATGTTGCGGATAGTAACCTTGACTTAGGCACAATTCTATCAGCTGAACGCATCTCGCCTTACATCTCAGCTATACTCGACTCAAAATCAACTGTCCTACCAAGACTAAAGTGCCCTGCTCTGAATGTCGACCGCTATAGCATATTGCAATCGCAGAGGTCTTCACGAGATGAGGACAACCAGGATCATAAGATCGATTACTTCTTTGCCCTCAACTTACGAAACTGCAAGGACATTCTTCCGCGGTTATTAGGAAGCATTGTCGAAGCAGCCCGCTTTCTCGGTATCGATCGCTGCGCTTTATCCATAGTTGAAGGAAACTCACCTGACGGAACCTCCGATATCCTCTCGGCTCTTGGTCCCTTCTTGAAAGACTTCGGCCTGGTGTACTTCTACAGCAACTCAAAGATCAACCCAGCAAAAGGCGCGCGCATTCGCAAACTCGCCCAGCTGCGCAACCTAGCTCTTGAACCATTGCTTAAGAAGAAGGTTTCAGTTTCAGACAATACTACTGTTCTTTTTCTCAACGACGTGGCTGCCTGCTCAGAGGATATCTTAGAGCTCGTTCTGCAGAAACGGAGCTTGAACGCAGATATGACCTGTGGGATGGATTGGACCTATGTTGGTGAACACCCTACATTCTACGATGTATGGATAGGGAGGACTATTTCAGGAGATTCCTACTTCGAGATCGGCTTGGACGGCAATTGGAACTCGGCCTGGAATCTCTTCCCAAACGATTTTGAGACCCGTTCGCGTTACGATGCCAAGAAGCCATTTCAAGTGTTTGCCTGTTGGAACGGTGCAATTACGATCACTGCTGCTCCTTTGCTACATGGACTAAAGTTCAGAGATGTTCATGAGAAGGAGTGCGTACAAGGAGAGCCAACGTTACTGTGCAAGGATCTCTGGCACAGAGGCTATAAGAAGATCGCAGTAGTACCGAGTGTGAATCTTGAATACTCTGACAGGAGGGCAGCGGATATTAAACAGCTCAAAGGCTATGTGTCGGATATAGTCGAGGGCCAGGACGATGATGATGGAATTCAATGGACCTCCGAACCTCCAAAACAGGTAAAATGTATGCCAACGTGGCAAAACCAGTTCTGGAGACCTTGGAACGAGACACTGTAATAGTTTTTGTATGCATGAAATTGATACTGCTTTGAAAGAATAAGACCCAGGCCGTCATTACAGCAACATCTTGATTCCAACCAACCTTGAAATGCCTATCCAATACAAACTCAATGAATTTTACTTAAGCGGGCTATGAAATTCTATACTAATTCAATGAGCTTTGCAATTTCCAAACATATATGTCGTCCGTTAGCCGCAACTTCTTCAATCTTTTGCAAGCTTATGACGAGATCCTCGAAATCAAGTTGTTTAACTCGAAGTCCTGCAGTTCTGGAACAGTATAGGTCGCCAAAAGCCACCATGCATCTTCTCTCTCAATGGTTTAAAGCTAGCTTTTGCACGACATCGCTGTGGCGTTGCTCTAAACGGGTATATCGTGTAGCAGAAATACATCTTCTAAAGTTGAGGATACTGAAAAGAAATGTTCTAAGGGCTAACCTAAAGTTACACAAGATCAACAAGTTATTCCATCCCTTATGCCTAGAGCAATCCTCGGTTAGAGATCTCAGCGTACAAGTCCGATTGTGAAAACAGTTGTTCCTCCTTGAACGTCTTGATTATCCCCTGATCATAATATCCCTCAAAACAAAAAAGAAAAAGAAGAAAGAGGTCACTCCTCAGTCACCCAGGGGATTCCCCCCTCTGCTGCAACAGCAGGATCAGCAGTAGTGATGGCAGCGGGAATAGGAGCTGGGCCCGGAGGAGATTCACCTCCGCAAGGAGGTTTTCGGCCGCGCGACGGGCCTCCTCGCGCTGCGCTTCCGCTGGTGCTGCAGTTAAGGGCCGCGTGGCCCTGACGGCAACACTAATTATATGTTAAAGAGATTATATAATAAAGGAAGAAGAACTTACATAGCGGCGCAACAGGCCGCCGCCGGAATCACCACCTCGGCCATTATCGTAGTTATGTTGATTCTGGGTAGAGATATTTACCGCGACCACGCAGTTCTCCAGTGTCCCGGAACTTTGGACACGAAGCCCGGAGGTGGCTGTTGCTTCGGTATTGTTTGATGTTAGATATAGTATATATATACTCAATCACACATACCTAGTTACATTACGGCACACAGATAAAGTTAAAGCTCGCTCCCTTCACAGTGACTTCGTCAATAGAAGGGAAGGATCAGGAGTTGTGTAGTATTGAGATGTTTCGCGAAAGCAGATATATGCGGAGAGAAGAAAGGGTGCCGCGCAGCTTTTGTTTTATTTTTTATTTTTTGGGCAAATGTTTGTCAGTGTCAGGCACGGCTCCCCTGCCTGGCATCGACCCCTTTAACTTGATACCTAGGTACACAAAAACACAACACAACACACATAATGGGAAGCACATTTGGATGTACAGAAGTGATTAAGTTCGGACTACGGATAGAAGACACCGTCAAACAGATAACCACTCGAAATCTTAGAAGCTAATCACCTTGTTCGACTCATACCAATCGACTATCACTGGTTAATAACTTTAGTGATCAAGCTTCTACGTCAACATATATATGCTTAGAAACCTCATCCACAACAGTCAGGTTCTAATCAACTATCACCTTGATTCAGCCGATACAAACAAGACCTTCTCTACATTCATTTTTTTAAAGCTTTCTCAATCAGAAGATTTCTTTCTCGCGCCAGCTTATCGCTATGAGAGATTACATCAAGAGACCGACTTTTATTATCTGCAAGAGCTTCTTCAGTCATTTGCCCATGAACCTTCATCGACAGGACTTGCCTTCGAATATCACTTCATACTTCAACCACAAGACTATAGTTATGGACCAATATTCAACCACTAAATTATGCACGAATATGAACACTATGTTATTCACGAATATTTAATCTGGAGACTCTACGGTCCTGTCCTATACTACGTCGATTTGAAGGTTGTCTGTCTCTTTCTCTTGACAACCTTCGTTTTTTAGGAACCACATCGACAGGAGATCATGTTTCGCTTCATCAAAGAGAAGAACATTTCATCAACTATCGCTTCAAAATATCCATATCACCAGAAGTTCAAGCTTCAGAAAACATCCATGTAATCGGGTGATGTTGAGATTTAGACGCATAACAAAGAAATCAGCTCTTACATATCTCCATCAAAAGTCCAGCTTCTTCAAGTGATGTCTAGCGATAGCTATCTCCTGTTTGATAGTGTTCTCGGAGCCAGCCCCTCCACGCTAATAAGTCGCAGGTACCCCTTACCTCCCCAAGAGCCTTCACCTTTAGAGTCATCACCAGAGCATTCACTGAAATCCCTAAACCATTCCATCACAAGACTTTTCCCACCACCACATTACACATCTTTCTCAGTCAAGCTTCCTCAACATGATTGTTCCTCGACAACCACTTTGACCCGTGAACCCACGGTTTTGAACCTACAACTGTCTCGAGAATACAAGTCTTGACGATACATCACAGTGGGACGCTCATTGGTCTCAAGAAACTACAACCACTATACGTACTCAAGTTTGAAGGTGCGACAAACATGATCAAAGAGTCATTCTTGGCGAGGGTTGTGTATGGACTTGGAGGTAACACAGGGCAAGTCTTCAACTTTCATACAAAAGTGCATACTATTTCTTTGCAGACTCAGCAGACTCGACGTATCTTTGCGACTCAACTTACCACGTTGGTGATTGATTGGTCTCCGACAGTAGCCTGCTTCCGCGTGCTGAGTATTTTCTCTGGCATCAGCGCGTCACTCTGCTCTCAATTGGGCCTTTCTCAACAGCAGCGCCTGCTCCTGTCCTCTGTTTAGTCCCTTCCTCGATAGAGGCGTCAGTGGACACTCTCATTCTGAGGCCTACCAGAACCAAGCTGTGGCCGAATTCAAGAAGGGGATGAAGGAATTGGAAAGAACAAATCCTCAATAGCACCAACAACACTAAGATCCTGGAGCCCAGCATCTACTCGGCACAACTTGGTGACTAGCTGTCATTGCATCCCAGTAAGAAGCCTTCGCTGCCAGCACCGGCCCAAACGGATTCCCTGGGATGTAAGAGCGAGACTTAAAGAACATGAAGATATCACTATAGCAAGCAACAAGCCGCTGAACAGGCTCGCCAGGGCTACATCGTTGTGTCAGTGAATTCATAAAACTATACTAAAGTCTGTCCACTAATCTTTGGCTCCAAGTTCAAGACAAATAACCGTCCTCTGTCTTCAGGCTGGCACCCCCCCGCTATTACATATGAGGTGGGAGTTGGTGGTGATAAGCACTCTGAGGAAATTGCTGATGGTAATTGGCGTTTGACATGAACTGAGGTTGATTGTAGCTGTATCCTTGGTGGTAGTTGCCGCGGAATGTTTGTCCAGAAGGTCCAAAGCTGTTGGGACCATGTGGATTGCCTCTCCAGGACATGTTGCCCCTTCGTGGCTGCTGTTCATTATTTCGCGTATAATGAAAATCACCTCCTTGATCCCTCGCCCCGTTGTGCAGTTGAGAACCGCCTTGATTGTAGAAATCTTTCCTGGACGGTAGTTGGTGGTGACTTGTTCTGTTGTTATCTGGGTTGTTGTTGTGGGCTCCTCCTCGGTTACCATTATCGCCGTCCCGGCCACCTCCACGCCCTCCTCGACCCCCACGCCTCCAACGATAGGGTCGACGAGGACCCCTTGGCTTCCTGTCGACTAAGAACTCGATCCTTTTCAAAGGGTTCGTTACCATTATAGAATCCGAAATGTTGTTCTTCTCGAGCTCCGCAGCTGATGTTGTAGATAGCTGGAAAACATTTTGGAGGTCCTGGATCCCCCTCGTTTCTGTTACCCATGTACGTACGAATCTCCCGTCGTTATCATAGTCGAAGGCTTGTTTAATTGGGTTGAATTGGCGCGATTGGCCCCGTGGATCGTTGCCAACCCCGGCCACGTATTGCTTCATATCGTCAGTTATGGAACAGGCTTCGGTCAACAAGGAAGACATGATACTAACCCAATTTCCCATGTTCGAATGGACGTCAAAATCTGTAAGGAGCATCTCGTATATCTCCCCGCCAATTCTCCAGTCAATCGAAAGATGCTTCGCGAGGAAGCTCGCGGTGTTCTGGCGGCAACGGTTACTCGTATATCCAGTATGATAGAGCTCACGCATGGAAGCATCTATCAATCCGATCCCAGATAGGCCTCGAATGAAGCGGTCAATGATCTGAGCGACCTCGTCTGGTGAAGGGTCCTGATTGGGAACAGCCTCCCCCTTGTTGGGTGTTTTCCACTCCTGAGAATAATTCCCTTTTCCTTTAAAGCCATGGACTGAAAATAGTTTGACTCCGAACTTCATAGTACAGAGCCTCATGTAGTCTCGCCATAGAAGCTCGAACCTGACGGCCCTGGTGCCCTCGTTCTCGCCCCCACCAAAGCCCATAGCCTGGGAATAGTCTTGCTCTGAGCCACTTTCAAACTTGACAAGTTCTGCGTGAATCGAACGGGCAGACATGCATCCCATTGCCAAGAAGGCTGCAAGCTTAGTGCTGTAGTCGGTTCCGAGTAAACCATTACGAGTTTCCTGATAAGTAGTCATCGCACCTGACTTGATAAGATGATGGAGACGCTCCCAAGCAGGGGTTTCACCCCCCTTAAATGGATGGGCAGACTTGGCGTCTTCGGGAAAAGGAGGAGGGTCGGACAAAACTTGTTTGACGGGCTCTACAAGTCGTCTTTCAAACTCGTCGTAGTTGTCTGGAATCTGGAAAGGGGGTTGCTGAGGTAAAGCCCAGGAAGGGAAGGAAGGTAATGATCCGGCCTGCGGACGAGGTACAGTAGGGCGAGGGCGCTCTCGAAGCGGTTCTTGTGTTTTGCGGTAAGTGGTAAAGACATCTGGGAGCTCATTGGGGTCATTCAAACCAGTGTCACGACTGTCCATGTTAGTAAGTCTCTCGACCAGACATGGAGAACTTACTCATCAATAAGATACTTTTCATCCTGCCAGAGCTTAAAGTTGATGCCCTTTTCAGAGCATACCGAGGCTGTGGCATTCTGGTCGTCCACCTCCTCCTTCGACGGCTCCTCAGTCATCCAAACAGTGTCGATGGACTGATTGTTGTCATGCAACGACTTGATCAAATGATTCAGAACATCATCGAACTTTCCGATTCGTACCAACATGCCACTGTTGATCTTCTCGAGATTTTGTTTCAGGTCCCAGATACACTCAGCCTGGAACTTGGCTCGAATCGGACCACATCTCCAGAAGCGACCGACCTGACTTCGAGCTTCTGGGTAAGGAGACTTTTGTCCCTCAGCAACGAACCCTGAGGTTTCGATTTGATGAGGAGGAAGGATGTAGATGGGAAGGAGGTGAGTGAAGCCATGGTCAGAAGTGGCCAGGTGGTGGAGGATGGGGTTGTCGATAGTTCTCAGGTCTCGTCGAAGCAAGTAGACGAGGAGTTTATTCCCGGCCATGATGAAAGCCTGTAGATGGTGTAATTCTCGTAGAGTGTTTTTGGTTATGCGGTCAGGGTCTTTGTGTTCGAACTCGAAGAGCTGAAATTGTAGAAGGGGGGCCACGGATGTCAGATCTTAAATGCCAGTTCAGATCCGAAATGACCGGGACAAGGGTTCAGTGAGGCCACTAAGTATTTTCCTTTGCAGGCCTGCGTCTGAGTAGGTAGTGGGAGCCGGTCTTGGAGTCGTTTGGTGGGTTCTCGAGGAGGGTCTAAGCGCTTTGGATATATAGAGTGAAAAGATTTGAACTGAACTGAGATAAAGTAAAAGAAACTTCTCAAACAAAATGAGTCTGGTAACTCGAGAGAGAAGAGGCTCGGCGAAAGAGACAGAGCGTCAACTTGTAGTAGTATTGGTAGGTGACAAAGCTAAAGACGATGAATGGATCTGAGAATTTTCAGGATCTCTTTTGTTAATAAACGGTTCGACAGACTACCGTGGCTTGGCCAAGCTTAGCTAACAGAACCGAGTTCAACGGTTCCTGACCAAAGAATAAAAGCGAGGCAACGTCGTCAACTCGATCCCTGGGGTATGTAGCAGGGGTAGATATATCGAGACGAGACCCTTGAGGATGGGAGGCTAGCGTGGTGTGGTGACGATAGTCGATAGTGGATACTTTATTGAGTGATGATGGCATGAAAGACCCCTAATTTATGGGATCGAATTGATATGGTACCGTTATCGTTGAGACTTGGAGAGGATGACTGCAGTTGAGACAAGACAACAGAAACAAAAGACGGCATACAAAGGTTGAGTAGAGTTGAAAGGTCTAGATCAACCAACCGCAGGAGAGGAATAAGGATGTGTAACAGGAAAGGAAAATTAAATGAATGACGATTTGATCAAGGGACCTGCAGATTCAGATGTAGTGATCGGTGCGCCAACTCCGATTCTTCATGAACGATACCGGTATATCCTGTGGTTCGATGACATGAGTTAAGGGATATGTAACAATAGGAAGATTTATGGAAATAAACAAAAAGCAAGTATAGTACACAATTAAGAGTTACAAAGAGAGTTACAAAGAGAAAAGAAGGATAAATAGTGAATGAACACATGGATAAATTTTAGTCTACCTAGAATAAAAATGAAGAAGAAAAGATGCTGTTCTTGTTGTCGATGATGGCGATGATGGCGATTCGTCTAGATCGGCCGGGAGCGCTAGTAGCACAGGGGGGATCGGGTATGACAGGGACCCTTGAACTGATGAAGCCTCTTTAACCCTCTCGGAGTTGTCCCCAATTGAAAGTTACTGTACAATGTACTTATGAGGATCGTTGTTGAATATCCTCTTTACAGTACTTAGTCCCTACTAGACTTAATTTGCAGGCGACCACTTGAATAACTTCTAGAATCCAAGGCTGGAACCTTGACATGGGCTTCCTTAATTAGAACGTCAATCATGTCTACATTTATAACTGCCAAACTGCCACGCTTCTCTAGTTGTCACAAACGGTCGCTGTTGAACCGCCTCACTCTTAGTTCTCTCCTCTCCTCAACTGTACAATGCAGTAAGTCCCCCGTCCGTACGACACGATCTGATGAAGAGTGAGGTACGATGCGGTTGCACGGCTATCGACATGCCCATCACCGTAGTCATCGCTTAAAACGTACCGGGGCGTGTAATGTAACAAGTTCAAAAGCCTCGTGAGAATGGACCCATCAAGTTTCTGCCTCGTCGTCGATTGCTGTCGTTCTTTTTTACAACATCTTGATGACCAAACTCTTGAGGCTTGACAGTGATCGAGACAACTGGGCTTGGCAGGGTCCAATCAATAGATGACATCACCACCTTGAGGCGACACCACGAGGTAGTAAAACAGACGGCATCTAGACTCTTGTAGCTCGGCGCTATTTTGATCTCTATTTTCTGATTTAAACCGAGTTGGTTTTCAGGGCCATCGTAAGAACTTGACTCTCAATTGCAGACACTAAAAGGCTGACCATTATGTGATCTGCGAGCAGGCTGCCCCCGTTTCGGCTCCATCCCATGCCAAGGGATGAATGCAAATGGCCTGATAATTATTTTCCTTTCTTTTTTCAGCATGGGAAACAACCTTTCTTCCATCCTGGTCTCGATATCCGCCCAGAATGCGGTGCTGAAGATCGGAGAAAGGGTACCAAACGACAAGGGCCTGACTCAACGGCATTTGCCGCGCGGAAATGTCAAAATGCAACTATCGTGAGGGTGTTGTTATTAATCATCATAGCAGTTATAGTACGTAGCTTCTGCATGGATCCGTCTAGGCCTTCAGTCTACATGCATGTCTCATGCCTCAACGCCTTGTGAATAATTGATTGCAGAAAGCTCCGGGATACTGTACATAGCGCGATTGCTAATAGAGTCGACTGAGGAGCAGATCACAGTTTGCGTAGCATTGGTCTAGACCGGGTACCCTTATTGTTTGAGATTATCAGCGCCAATCTCAAGACCATAATCGAGGCACGGTAATAATAATCGGTGGCATTGTAGCCAAGTACTGTAAGTAAATTCTTTTCCTGTCTCGAATCGTCGCTTTGAAACAACATCTCGATATAGTGCGCAACAATGACGAACTACGACCGTTGTGGTTTGTTTAAACGTGCAGATATCAATCGGTAGGCCGGATCTCCGATGGGCTCTACCTATGTCGAGTGTCGTCATGGTCAGGATTCTCAGGAACAGGACAATCTCTAGTTAAAGGATCACCCGGTGAGGTCATTGCAAGATGAAATGAAATCAGAGTTCATCTAGGCCTAAATTTCCTCCGAAGTTCAGATCTGGAGATATTTTCGATCTTTTAAATGGAGTTTTAGTATGGGAGAATCTTGATTGGCATCAGTGTTGACATCATTCGCGATTGAACACTTTAAACACGTCTAAATCTTGACATACCTACCCTGCACCAACATTCGATCTCAACTTCACGATCTTTTACGATTTGCAATCATATTTGGCAACGTATGATCAAGTTTGATCTAATCGAATCGCTCGATTGTAAGAGAGCATAACTCCCGATGCAATGACGTACGCCACAATGCGTCAGGGCCTCAAACCATCAAGGATGAAGCTGACGTAGAGAGCATCATCATGTCTCACCTGAATGTTGAGTTGAGGTTGAAAGGTGAGTAAATTGGAAATGTATCCTGGCCTTTTTCTGTAAACATCGTTATTGAAGCGTGTAGACTATGGTTACTTCACCATAAACTCCCACAATGCCTTTGATCTAGAACTCTTCATTCTTTCCTACCCTAAAACTACCTACGTATGAACCAGGCATCTGAAAATACATATTGTGTACAATCGCCGCCCACTGACGCAAACGTATTGGATCGAGATCAGGTCGTTCACCAGCCTGGACCAAGCACAATTCGCAATTGGACAATTGATGGCTGCCACCAGGTTCATTTATTTCTCCTCATTAATAATATTATCGGAGATTTGACAGGGCATATTTCGTCATTGAAGTTATATACATTAATTCCATTCAACGCTCCTAATACTCTACTATTGTAGAACCTTTGCTACCCTTCACTGGCCGATATTGAAACAACAAGCCTCTAAAATATTATCCTCGGTTGGAAGGTGTCGGAGAGCGTGGGGAACTAACTGACTTGACCCCGGATTTTCAGGGAACCTAGCTGGGGTAGGATAGAAATAGGGCATCACGAGCAGCTGCAAAGAAACGTTGCATATTATTGTACTATTGATCATGTCAAGATGGTCCGTCAAACAGATACTGTCAAATTTAAAAACATTTTTTATACTGCTATGTGATAAATCTAAGAGATGTCGTTTCTCCGTTTGCATTTTATCACCCTCATATGATGGAGATATCTTCACTATCAAGAGCCGACGCTCATATGAGTTTGTCTCCACGTTCCCTGGGACCACCAGCCTTTGCTATTGTTTTACGCCACTAGGCATGATATAATTGAATTTTCGTGCATTTCTTGAGGGTATATATATGTCCATTATTTAAAAACTGCATACTTCCATCGACCTGAGTAGCGATGAACAGGACATCTCCAACAACTCGACCTTTTGATTGGCTTAATGACCCCCGCATCGAGAGCCTACGCGTGAGAAAGAAGATCATTGGGGAAAAACCAATGGAAACTTACACCGATCAGAGCCTTGACCAACCTCGGTAACAGCTAACAGCTTGTAACCGACGGTAAACCACTACAGCCGATGAATGGCTATCAAGCTTCTCCAAGATAAAGGCATTGTTTTCTTTTTCTTTCCCTTTCTGCATCGTGATACCCCGGCTTACATCCCTCCTCCTCTCCTCAATTGACACAATTGACCTCGTCTTTTCTTCTTCCTGGCTCAGTAAGAAGAAGACAAGTCAATACCAGACATCTCCCCAACATCAACTATGTCTGCCGTTAGCCGGACCTTTCGAACGGCCACCAAGCAGCTGCGCTTCCAATCTCCCCGGGGTCTTCGCGTCGCTGCCCCTCTTGTGGCCCGCTCGTCTTTCGGCGCTCGCTCTTCACTTTCTGGCGCTACCTTTTCAACATCCGCTGCTACACGTTCAGGAGCTCCCGATATGTCTTCCGCCCCCCGAGAATACGATCCTGAGATCAAGGATATTGCCGACTATGTCGCCAATAAGACCATTGACTCTGAGCTTGCTGTAAGTACTCTCCAAATCCCGAGACCTTCAGTCTGCACCCCGCAATACCCCGCCTCTTCAACACTAGAGAGAACATCGCGAACTCAATTGAGCCCCAATTACAATTCAATGCTAATTTCACCTTCCGCAGTTCGACACTGCTCGATGGATCCTCCTCGACACTCTCGGCTGCGGTCTTGAGGGTTTGAGGTTCAAGGAGTGCTCTAAGCTCCTTGGACCCATTGTCCCCGGCACCGTTGTCCCCAACGGCCCCAAGGTCCCTGGTACTCCCTTCCAGCTTGACCCCGTCAACGCCGCCTTCAACATTGGTGCTATGATCCGATGGCTCGACTTCAACGACTGCTGGCTCGCTGCTGAGTGGGGTCACCCCTCTGACAACCTTGGTGCTATCCTTGCCGTCGCTGACTGGATCAACCGTACCAACAAGGCTGGTGGTAACCTCGCTGGCGGCAAGACCTTTGTTGTCAAGGATGTTCTCGAGGCCATGATCAAGGCTCACGAGATCCAGGGATGCTTGGCTCTCCTCAACTCCTACAACAAGGTCGGTCTTGATCACGTCGTCCTCGTCAAGGTCGCCTCTACCGCCGTCGTCTCCAAGATGCTCGGCCTCAACGAGAAGCAGATTGCCGATGCTGTTACCCAGGCTTGGGTTGATGGCCAGTCTCTGCGAACCTACCGCCACACCCCCAACACCATGTCCCGAAAGTCCTGGGCTGCCGGTGATGCTTGCCAGCGCGCCGTCAACCTCGCTCTCAAGGTCCTCAAGGGTGAGCAGGGTGTTCCTACCGTTCTGTCTGCTCCTGTCTGGGGTTTCTACGATGTCCTGTTCAAGGGCCAGAAGTTCGAGTTCCAGCGCCCCTACGGCAGCTATGTCATGGAGAACGTTCTCTTCAAGGTCTCCTACCCTGGTAAGTTTACTCACAACCCAATACGAACACAACTAACACATCGCAGCTGAGTTCCACTCTCAGACCGCCGTCGAGGCCTCCGAGAAGATTCACCACCTCCTCAAGTCCCAGGGCAAGTCTGCTGCCGATATCAAGTCCATCACCTGCCGAACCCACGAGGCTTGCATCCGCATCATTGACAAGCAGTTCAAGCCCATGGACAACTTTGCCGACCGTGACCACTGCATCCAGTACATGTGCGCCACTATGCTCGTCTTCGGCCGTCTCGAGGCCACCGACTACACTGACGGTGGTGAGGCTGCCACTTCTCCTCTCGTCGAGTCTCTCCGACAGAAGATCAAGTGTGTTGAGGATCCTCAGTACACCAAGGACTACCATGACCCCAAGCTCCGAACCATCTCCAACGCTCTTACTGTCGAGCTCAACGATGGCACCGTCCTCGACGAGGTCGCTGTTGAGGCTCCTCTTGGCCACCGTCTCCGCCGTGAGGAGGCCAAGCCCGTTATCCTCGAGAAGTACAAGCGCCACCTTGGCCCTCACTACCCCGAGTCCAGGGTTAAGGAGCTGGTGGAGCTTAACTTGGATGCCAAGAAGCTTGAGTCTACCCCTGTTGATGAGTATGTTGATCTGTACACTGTTGAGAGCAGCAAGTTCGTGCAATAAAGGAATTGCCACTGGTTTGAAGAGAGGGAGAATACATATTTAAGAAGCCCAAAGAAGGCTATGACTTAAATAATGAACAATATCACGCTATAAATAAGTTTCAAGTACAAATAGTCGCCAAGACTAAAATAAATAAAATTGAAAATAATTACTCTCAGAAATTGATACCATTCACATGACATTCAATTATCGTACTGTACATACTTGGTTACGCGTGAGAGGCGTCCGAGATTGAATGTGGTTGAGCGAGGGGCAATGCACTGCCTCAATGCCCCATTTGTCTTGGCTTGGCCGAATTCCGAGCCTTAGGAGACAGCGTTGAAACTCCCATTAAACATCAACCTGACATACTGTCATTACTGAATCTTTGTCAAGTTGCAAAGGTGTCGCAGTAATCATCTTACATATCTCTCTCTTTTAGGTTTCGTCGGCCTACACTCAATCCATCTCTAATACCCTCACCTTAAGACCGGATCCTTCGGGCGCAACATCTGCAATGGCTGCTGATCGCCAGACTATTATGGAAGTGAACCGTTCACTTCGCAACATCAAAAATGTAAATATTCCCCATATCGACACCAGCGTTCTATCTGCGCTGTTGCATCGCTACGCTACTTCCGACCGCATATGAGCTGACACTCTGAAGGAACTCGAGAACCTCCTTGAGCGAGGCGTGATTGACGACTCCGTCTACGACACTATCAACACCGCTCTCCCTCCTGAGTCCTCCCTCTCGGGTCCTCTCCGAACTGCTACAGGCGCCGCCGCTGCCCCCAAGAAAACCGCTGCCGCCAAGGCCGCTTCTCCCGCGCCAACTCCATCCCCTGCGCCCGCCGCCCACGCAGCTCCTACTATGGCTTTCGAGTATCTCACGATCAAGTCTCATTCCCCCGCGCCACCCGCGTATGACC